>JAANYP010001632.1:11243-49213 GCA_020465985.1 Centrapalus pauciflorus | reverse complement strand
ATCAATCTCACCAAGCCCAAAACCCGATCCATCATCAAAAAGAGCGATGGAGTTACTACATATGGATTTATGTGTTCCTATGAGAACGCAAAGCATAAACGGGAATCGATATGTGTTGGTTATCGTTAACGACTATTCGCGAAATACCTAGGTAAAATTCTTGCGATCCAAGGATGAGACAGCTCAAGAAATCATAGACTTCATCAGGAGTGTCGAAACCCAACAACACCTGTCTGTACAATCAATCTGATCTGACAACGACATGGAATTCAAGAACTCGGTAGTTGAGAGCTTCCTTCAATCCAAGGGTGCCTGTTCCAAACATTTCCTTCAAGTAGACGACAAGTTTTAAATCTTAATGCGGGCTTCATCACAAGTACTTACAAGTGTTTGGTTTCAGGTGCTATGTGCTGAACGACAAGGACAACCTCCGAAAGTTCAACGAGAAAGCAGATGAAGCGATCTTTAATGGATACTCATCCAATTCAAAGGCATATCGTGCATTCAACACTCGCACCAAGACAGTCAATGAGAGTGTGTTGGGAAATAAACTAAGTATGTCAAGCTATAACTAGGATTTATCAAACTGTTTGTAGTATTTCTGTGTAATTACAAAGTACAAGCTGCTAGTTCAAGAATCTCGAACTGCTAGTTCAAAATATTCAAGTTGCTAGAGATAAAGTTCAAGCTATTTCAGGAGATGATAACAGAAAGTGCTATAGATCAGGAAGTTATAAACAAATCAAGATTATAAGATCTTCTGAAGATATCTACTCAAGGGAAATCGCAGTTTGTTAAGGAAACAAATCAGAAGGTTATATATAGAGTTAGACTAGGTCTTTCTTATGTAATCGGTACTCAACAATTGAAAATTGTAATTCATATTCTGATTAAGTTTCTCAAGCCTCTAAGGTTGAAAAACCCTAAGAACAATATTTGTTCTTCATCTAATCAAACAGATTAGAGGTTTTGTAATCAGTGATTATTAATACAAATGGTTTTGATATTAATTAAAGTGTTTGCTCGTTCTTACTTATCTGCTTTTACTTACTTTCTAAAGTTTTGTTAAAACAAATTAAGTGTTATTTAGTGAACTTCATAATTGGACTTGATTCTAAACGAGATATTGGTTTAACTCTGATTTATTCAAAACTAGTTAATCTTTGGTGATTTGATCCTGACAAGTGGTATCAGAGCATTAGGCTGTTTTTTTGGTTTTCAAAGTTCAGAAACTTTTCGTTTTTAATAACAAAGATCGTTAAACGGGTGTCCCTGCAGAGTGGGAGTGTGCTTGGCAGCAGTAGTGGATCGGGCAAGGACAGGAAAAGGCCGATGCGCCAAAGCCAGATGGTTCGAGACGTGGAAACTCCGGATTGTTAACAGGCACATCATGGTTACTGAGTTATCCTCATGTAGAGTAGTTGAAAATCTTCTGCAGTTGTCCCTAAACTAGAATGCTAAAGGCCCAAAACCCTAAAAGAACACCTCCTAAAACTGAGATTGACAAAAGGCCTAGAATGAATGAGTCCAAAGCGTTTCAATATTTTTACCAATAGCCTATACCTAAGCCTATCAACTTCAGTTTAAAAAGTTTATTACTGCTCATTCTCTCATGGCTTTCTTCGAGAAAGGATTGCTGGCAATGCTAGCACAACAAAGAAATCAAAAAGCTTTCTAAAGCAAGCAGTTTATGGAATTTTACGAGCGCGGAAAGAATTGAAAACCTTACTCAATCTTTGATAGGTTTAATAAGTGTGATAGTTGAGTGGACAGTGCTAAGGTTAGCCTGGACCAAGAATAGGTACACATAAAATTCCTCGTCTCTTGGTGAGAGTGGACTGTGTATGCTGCAGTTCGAGTCAAGATGAGAACAAAGGACATCTAGATGAAATAATAGTTTGGATGCTTCTCTACAACACGCGAGATTATCCTTCTTAATAAAAAAAACTTGAAAAATCTTGCATGGTGGTTTTTGGAACTCTTCTCACATGATCTTTCTCGGATGATGCAGGTGGGACTTTGCTAGGATGAGAAACTTTGGAATCTTTTATTTGAGAATTTAATCTTTCTGAAATTGTGTCAAACTTTTCTTTGTAGATGGTTAGTCTACAGTTTGTTCAAAACTTTGTCTTACCAATTTATCCTCGCTTTTCCGAAGAGTTTTTTGATAACCTAGGGCTTTCCATCGAGCTGTACTTAAGTCCTTTTCTGAAACATATATTTTGTGTTGAAGAACTTTTGTAGGAATGTAAGGATGATGGATTGGTTGCTGATGAATAGCTAGACAAGAAGTCCTCCTCTAGAATAGGTACTCTATAAGGATAACTCTCAGTTAGCTTCTCATTTTTAAAATAAATTTCCTTTTCTTTATTTTCACTTCTTTTCTCATCCTCTTGGGTTAAGACTTCTTCGGTGAATGGAAAAAGAAAGAGTTGAACCCACAACCCATATACCTTATATCATAAAATATAGGTAAAACTGTTTGAACCTTTTCCGAATACTTAGGATTTTTAAAACCATTTCCTTGTTTGGAATGATAAAACCTAGTCTCTTTGGGTTGATTTAGATGAATAGTTTGTTCAGTTTGACCGCGTTTTAGAAAATCATCATCTTGGGTTTTTATCCGTGAGTACAAACCTATTCTCTCTTTTCAATCATTTTGTATTTACTCAGATGGTCTAAGTTTTCCATACTTATGGACTCTATGCGTTTTGAAAGAACAGACAGTTCAGACTTCAAGGAACTCTTTTCCTCAGTGATTGTATCAATACAAATCTTAAGGTAAATGTTCCAATCCTCAACCTTTACTTTTTCAAGGAAAAATATCCTAAACATCTCATGCTCGTTTAGCCAACTTTTTTCATATTTGTCAGATGTTTCCTTTAAAGATTAGGCTAGTTGTTCAGCCTTGACACACTTTTCTTTTTCAGTATTATACATAGATTCTAGCTCAAATATTTGTGTGTGCAACATAAATTCATTTTGTAGAGATGTAGCATTTAAAGACTTATGAACATAAAAGGAATATACCTCATTTGTCTCTGAATATGATGTAGAGCATTCAGAATCCCTGGACTTGGCCATCGGATAGGCTGTAGCATCTTCCATGTTCTCCCCCTCCACGGTCGTGTCTGAGTCAGAGTCGGAAGTAGTGGCATACTCATCAAGTCCAATTCTGTCAGCCATATAACAGTTTCTGCCACTATCATCTTCATCATCAGATTCATCATCAACCGAGTAGTCTTCTTGTGCTACAAGGGCCATTGCATCAGATCTTTTCTTTAGGGCCTCAAGCTTACTCTTATAATATCCTATATCATGCTCGAATTGGTTCTTGCATTCTGGAGCAAAGTGACCCGGTTTCTCACATTTATAGCAGACTCATTCATCAGCTCTAGGTCTGACCTCTCTTCTTTCAACAGGCCTCCTCTCAGCTCGACAGGGTTCCCGACTATCATCACAGCGAATGTATTCCCGCCTATCATCATTCCTCCAATCATCACGCCTTTCATAATTGCGATCATCTCGATAATCCCTCTTATCGTCACGTCTCTCTCCTATCGTCTCGTCTGTCTCTCTTATCATCATAATGCCTTTCATCTCGATCATTCTCCTCCAGTCATCACGGGATCTATAATCCCTATCATCCCTGATCATCTCTACTCTCGTCTCTTCTGTCATCAGAATACCTTCGAGGGACAGTGTCATTACGAAGTTGATTGTTCGTCTTGTTTTGATAGAATCGTCTCTGTTGAAGACGATTCGACCACAAGGCGATTTGTTCTTGAATGGTTTCCTCTTCATCGTTTAATGGCTTAGTCATTGGTGGCGGTGCATATTTGTGTTGAGAGGATGAAGCACCTTGACTATAGTAGAGCATGGGAGATGGATTTGGTAGTGGTTCAGCGGAGTATGTCTTATTTGAGAGTAAGGCTAAGGAATCTGTGGGTTTGGTGTTTTGGTTTACGGTCAACTACAGAGATGCCAGAGTGTTTGCCATCTGTTTCAGAGCATCGACATCGCCCTGGTATTTCTTTTGTTCCTTGAACACCACATTTATAGAGACATTTGGGATGTCCATAACTCTTTTGCTTGCTCTACTCGCCATTTTCCGTCCTGGAGCTAACGAAGATAGGAACTGGATGTTGATGTCATCTTTGTCGTTTTGGATGTGCAGTTTATTTAGCTCATTAAGAAGACTGCAGAACCATGTAAAGGTACTCTGAAGGGATTACCATCCTCGGCTCTGAACTCTGTGAATTTGGCCTTTGCTTCCTCAATTTTGGCCCTATCATCTAAGTCTGCCCCAAGCATTTGCATCTCTAGCTCGTCCCACATTTCTTTAGAAGACAGTTTGCTGTCAACCCCGACTAGAATATCAGTGGGAAGTGCTTGGTAAATAAGATACTCCGCCTTATTATCTGCTGTTTTTCTTTGCCTTTCTGCGTCATTTGCAAGTTCACAAACTCTCCGTGTTGCTGGAACTGGAGGATCAGCATCTGGTACTACAGGACATTCGTGGTAAAAAACAGCGGGTCCCTCACTTACGGATTGGATCAATATATTACCCATGGGCTGCATGGCAATGAACTTGAGGAACCGCTTCTTCCATTGCTCATACTCATCTGGATAGAAAACTGGTGGTTTGTTCTGTAAGGTCTTGCAACTACAGATCTATCTAGACGCGACACACACCAACGAGTGCGGAATCCTCGTTAGCGGCTTGACGGATATATCACACTCACGGAACACAGAGACTACCACGGCGTTGTACGATCTACTACGAACGAACCTACGCGTTGATTCTCTCCGAAAACACACACAGATATCTGATAAACTCGAGATCACCTTTTGCTAAACACACACGAAATTCTGCAAAAAGTCCTCTAATCATTCGAGTTAATCCCTAATTATAGTGACCCATTCGAGTTTGTCATGGGACAAACTCGAATCCAGGCCCAAGGCCCATTCGAATTTGTCCTCATGACAAATTCGAATTTACCTTCTATGTTAAATTCGAATCTATGCTAAATTCGAATTTCACATGACAACTTCTATTCGATTATATGTTTTAACTTATGTTTGAATTAATCTTTGGACTTTATGTTTGAACTTCTTGTAATACATTACATCAAGTAGAAACATACAATCAATAAATATCAAACACACACAAAATCACATATATCAAATACTAGTTAATAATCAATACCTTGTAATATCACTTAGACAAAATGCTAACATACTTAGACTGCTATCGTCACACAGGGTGTACCAACAGACTCCCCCTTGACGATAGCTTCTAACTATTTACATTTTGATTAGGTACACGAGCTATATAGACTGCTACCTGCATATAAGCCTGCATCTATACAAACCTTTACAACTTTCTGGAACTTTCTGCCTTCAGATCTCCAGCCGTCAGAAAGAAAATTGGCTAATCATGAAGCTTTTGCAGGTCATCCTTGGATAGGTTGATAAGGTGCAAAGGATCGTTTATCTTCAAAATGACCTTTTCGTCTTCATCCTCCATTACGGCTTCGGCTGTTTCATTATCGACATACCACCATTTCATATTCTTCAAAACATCCTGTGGCATCGATGTCATAGGCACCCTCTTTAAGCCCTTGACGGGCTTATAAACTATTCTGGCCCAAGGCCTTCCCGTATGTGGATCAATCCTTGTAAGGTCTTCCACTCTCTTTCCCGACCTTGGTTTGAGTCTTTCAAATTTTCCGGATCGGACCACCTTTCTGATAATTTTGGCTATAACCTCAGCATAAGGATCCTCACCGATATTGATTAACTCTTTCCACGCCAACTCCTTTACTTCTACCTTTGGCAATGTGTTAAAGACTTTAAGCATACGCCTAAGGTATTGAAGTCCATCTCTCCTTTTCAGTATGAATAGCTGCAGTTCTCTGTCGAAGAACCAACTTATACTTCCTCCTGAGAGACTTTCTGCCCCAAGAATTCTCATGTTCTTCTTCATCTTCTTTTCTTTCTTTTTTTCCTTCTTGAATCACAGATTCATTAAATCAGCCCTGGAAGGCTCTTTTTCTGCTTCTTCAAGTTCAGAGTGTTCGACCGAGGCAATCTTGATTTCATCTATATCAATCACATTGTGATTACCTCGCACACATAACTCCGTGAAAGGCTGTGAATTGATAATCACTTCGTTGACATTATCGTCCTCGTCCTCTATCACTTCATCGTCAGATCTCCAATCAACTACATCCTCTGGTACGAATTCACCTTCTTCTAATTCCTCTACATCATCTTCAAACTCAAAATCCATTATTTCTTCCTCAATATCTCTCAAGGCGTCTATCATATCGCTTTCATGAGTCTTTGAAGAACCAGCCTCACCTCCTTCTCCTCCTTCAACATCATCCTGACTAGGCTCCCCCTGAAGTTCTGCATATAGAGCAGCAGGAAAATCTACTGGCTCATTATCTTTTGGTGTATTGGGATCATCGCCTTCATCACTCCCCTTTGCTGCTCCTCCAGATCCCTACAGCTCGTCTCCCCCTGAGCCTTTAGATTTTTCTGTAATTGCTCAATTAGGGATCGCATTGATCGAATCTCAGCAGCTTGATCTGCAATAAAAGTTTTAAGCTCCAGATTCTCTTCCTCAATCTTTCCAACAAATTTCTTTAACTCAGCATTCACATTGTCCACATTGGCATTATGCTTCTGTATTTCCCCAATAGCTTTTGTCAACTGAAAGATTTGGACTTGTTGGAAGTCAACCTTGCTTCGAAGCTCAGAAAACCTTTGATTATCTGTGTAGGTTGATGAAGTGGATGGTATGGATTGGATGGGAGTGGGGATGATTGGTGGAGGAACGGATGTTTGAACAGGAGGTGGTGGTGGCGGAATGGATGTTGGTTCTGATGGTTGTGCAGTAGGTATTTCTGGCTCAGGAGCAGAGGTTGATGAAGCTCCCTGCATGAAACGGTGCCTTTTGGCCCTGTGCCTAGGTACCAAAGGAACTACTTCTTCTTCCTCAAAATCTGAGTCATCTGACTCCCTTGAAGCACTTCTCCTTCTAACTTCTTCCTCAACCACCACTAATCTTGATCCATATGTCCCTGTATGAATGGACGGATCTTCGGTCACTGTGTTTGGGGTCTCAACGTCTATTTCTTCAGCTTCTTCTGACTCAGAATCAGAAGTTTACTCGGCTTCACCTGCTGCCTCAGGTTGATACTCATCTATCTGCTTAAAAATACCTACTTCTCCTTCTGGAGGCTCCAAGAGATCTCCAATGAGTTCAGAAGTAATTGCCTCATTTGCATTAGGCCCGGCTGCCCAAATTTCCACAAAGGTCTCCACCCGTGGATCAGATTCGGGTGCTGCACTTGACGGACCAGCTTCCTCTGGCTCCTGCATTCTGCTTGTCGAAGGCCTAGCAGCCTGATTTTGTCTCGTTGTCGGTCTTTGCCTCCTCCTTTGTTGCTGAGGCCTTGGCTGTTGCGGTTGCTGTTCTTGTTGCTGCGGCTGCGGTGGCATTTGAACTTTCCCTGCCCAGTTGGCGTCTTCGGGGACTTGAAAATCTGGATCGACCACCGCACCAAACAGTGGTGCCTCCACTGGCCTAGCTAATCTTCCTCGATGAGCTTGACAATCTGCAAAGATTCGTTTGTCAATCACCGCAACACTTTGAATTTCATTCAGCTGTGGCAGGTTCGGTAGAAAATGTCTAATCAGCATCATTACGAATCTTGGATATAGCAAAAATATTTCTCGGTCTGGAGCTGTTATTTGTTGAACAAACTCTGTAAAGAACATCTCTGAGAAGCTAAATCTTTGATTGTAAACCAATGCTATCATCCCTGACTGAATCTTTGATACAATGTAATCGAATCCTGCTTTCTTGGCAGCAAAACACACCATGAAAATGTGTGCTAGATATCGCCATTGTCCTATCAGCCCACTCTTCATGAAAGAGGACTTAGCCACGTCCAGGCTATATCCCATTCTGATAAATGCCGCTTGCCTGATTGCTAACGGGAAGTCAATCGGTCCATTCTCTTGTTCTTGAGAGCCTAGCTGCAACACTCGACGTAACATGTCAGCTGAAAACACTAGAGGGTGTCCAGCGACCCTCGTCCTTAATACTGTTGGAGTAACAGTACAGTCAACTTGTAAATGATCCCAAAACTGACGAACATATGGGATGACTATCTAAATATTATGTGACAAAGCATATGAAATCCTTGATCCAACCAAAAAATCCACCATCTGGCGGTATGCTTGAGCCTCTAGTATCGCATGGTCCGGAGAAATGACCATATTATGCTTAGGAACGAAAACTCTATCTGCCATATCTGCACAATAAAACATATAAAATATTAGAATTATTAAGATAGACACAGAATTGTTTAAATTCAAATTTGTTTTATTTTGAACTTGTATATGTACAAAATCCAACACCTATTAATTTCCACAAGTTCGATTTAAATTTTAAGCAAAGAATTCGAATATAATGGTAAAATCGAATGACAAGTTCAAAACAACCATTATTTCGAATTTAATGGTATCTTCGAGTTTAATGACAAACTCGAAGCTACTATCAAATTCGAATTCAAGATCAAATTCGAATATATCGATACGGAAATCAACAAAAATCCAAAATTTTAACCATTTTAGACTAAGAAAATTACATTCATTAGTCCTAATAGGTTCTAATCAAAGATATTTGTAGTCAATTTGATGTTTCACCGGTTCAAAGTTTGTTATTTGAAATTCAAACTTTCCACCATTAAAACTTCAAAATCCGTTAATTTTGGCTCAAATGGAGTCTAAAACCACCTAAATCTTGTACAATATGATTGATTATACCTAGATTTGTTAGTAGTGTCGAACACAAAC
The DNA here is from genome assembly GCA_020465985.1 of Centrapalus pauciflorus. Classification (NCBI taxonomy): domain Eukaryota; kingdom Viridiplantae; phylum Streptophyta; class Magnoliopsida; order Asterales; family Asteraceae; genus Centrapalus; species Centrapalus pauciflorus. The sequence goes on along the minus strand of JAANYP010001632.1, from coordinate 40,339 downwards.
GGACAGAAAGTCGACAAATAGTAGGAAAATCAAAAACGGCAAACTCGAAGACAACAAATTCGAAATCGCTCAGTGTAAACTCGAAGACTCAAATTCGAACGTAGGTGACAATGACTTGTCACTGTTGACCTATTTATATCAACCACCTTCGAGTTTGTGACACCTTTCGAATTTAATGACAAACTCGAAGGCCTTGCCAAATTCGAAGCATGCATTTCGATTTTACCTAAAAGTCGAATTTGAACTTGAAAATTTTGAAAAGTTTGAAAATCTTTGAATTAAATTCAACTTTTTCAACTTTTACAACTTTTTCGTGTAACGAAAATAAACTATGCCAAATCTTTTACCCCTAAGCACATGATTTTCACGCAATGTTTATTTTATTCAACTAGGAATGCACCCTCAGTAATTTTTGACCCTTTTCCTAAGGATAAAAATAAAGAGAAAAATAAAATAAATTAAAGTTAAAATTGTGAACAAGAATTTAAACTTAGACTAATCTATATTATATCAAAAATTTACAACTTATACTATGCACTTAACAGAATAATTTTGACGAGTATAGTCAAAGAAAGGTTCAATCAGATAGCGGCGTCAAATACGCACTTTCAGTACTTAAACTTTCACACTTAGGAATTTTTGATTCCTTTGATTTTTTGTCATGACATACATTTCTAGCTGATTGTTGGTATTATTTCCCTTTAAACATGTTACATTTCGGAATATCCCTTGGCCTTTTTATTTATCATGAAATTATCTTACGTGACTCATACATAGACATACTTTTATGATCAAGGCATACACACAATGATTATAACTTTTTGGTATTTGCAAACTTTCTTTGAAAGGCAAACATCGGACACAGGTCTGTATTACATACAACAGAGTGTCTTAGATTGTCTTAAGGTTTATTTTTTAAAGCTAGCAGGACAGCGGTGACAGGTCTGTACCAACGTACAACAAAGCGACTTATCTTGCTAACTCGAATCAAAACAGAGGCAACAGGTATGTAGTTACGTACAATAGAGTTACTTGTTTTGACTCTCAACTCAGTATGATTTTTCTATTCTTTCCATTTTTAAGATGTACCTGATGTTGCTATACATCCCCAGAAAGTTTGCATACCTCATTTACAATCAATGTCTGTATGTCTCTAACACAAAAATAAGACCAATTGGTCATATATTTAAGTTAGTGACACGTTTTACTTTTTCTTGAATATTTTATTAGCCTTAAGACTCCCTATATGTATTATGCCTACCAACACGTCATACTAGATAATGTATAACACTTAGATTATTAGGACATTATGTGTGAAAGCTAAACACTTAGAGATTGTAAAGACTGTGCTAATTTTCGTCACTTTGAACCTATGCTTCTATGACTTAACTCCTTTTCTGATATTCTCTTTTTTTTTGGAACTTTTTATGGTTTTCTCTCTTTTTTCTTTTGTTTTTCATAAGTAAAAGTAAGAAAATATAGTAGCCTCCTAACTTACTATAAAAAAAAAGATATACTACTGCTATAAAAAGAAAGAAAACTCTACTAAAGTCAACTCACTCTGGATTACACATTCCGTTAGTTGAATCAAATACTCAAAACGTGACTTATCAAAAGCTTTGGTAAATAAATAAGCATTATTATCATCTGTTGCCACTTTTACCAGCTTGATTAAGTTCTTTTCAGCACAATGGCGTATAAAATGATGTCTTATGTCTATGTGCTTGGTTTTATTATGCTTAACTGGATTATTAGTAATAGCAATTGTTGACTGGTTATCTATCCTAATAGGAGTATGAGTATAAGTCAAACCGTAATCCCGCAATTGTTGTTGTATCCACAGAACCTGTGAACAGCAACTACCAGCAGCAACATATTCGGCCTCGCACGTTGACACGGCTACCAAAATCTGTTTCTTGCATTGCCAGGAAACAAGTCTCCCTCCTAGGAACTGACAACCTCTAGTTGTTGACTTGCGTGTAAATCTGCATCCTCCGTAGTCTGAATCCGTGAACGCCTCCAATTCCAGATCGCCCTCCGCATGATACAAAAGTCCCAGCTTCAGTTACGACTTGAGGTATCGTAGAATCCGCTTCACAGCTTTCATGTGCATCTCTTTCGGATTAGCTTGAAACCTTGCACAAATACAAACAGCAAACATAATATCAGGTCTTGAAGCAGTTAAATACATAAGTAACCCAATCACGGCCCGATATAACGTCGGATCCACATCGGTATCACTTTCAGTACCCGCTCCGAGATTGTGATTCTCTTGAATCGGCGTGCTGAAATGAGCTGTCTGTTTTGTCCCCTCCATCCCAAAGCGCTCTAATATGTCGTAGACATACTTCGTCTGATGGATAAACATGCCCTCCTTCTTTTGGTCAACTTGCAAACCCAGAAAGAAATTCAACTCACCCATTCCACTCATCTCGAACTTTGACTTCGTCACCTTTTCAAAGTCCTTGCACATTTGCTCGTCTGATGATCCAAAGATGAAATCATCGATGTACACTTGTACCAAGATGAAGTGTTCTCCTTTTCGCTTCACGAACAGCATACTGTCTATCCTTCCGCTCTCAAACCCATTTTCTAACAGATGGTTGGATAGAGTCTTGTACCACGCCCTTGGTGCTTGATGCAATCCATACATAGCCTTATCTAATCAATATACTCTGTCTGGATATTTCGGATCCGTAAACCCGGGCGGCTGTTCTACATACACCAGTTCCTTCACTTTCCCATAAAGGAAAGCAATCTTAACATCTAATTGATAAACCTTAAAACCCTTGAAGGAAGCAAAAGCCAGAAACAAACGGATTGCTTCAAGCCTTGCTACTGGCGCGAACACCACATTGTAATCGATTCCTTCCTCTTGGTTGAAACCCTTTACAACTAACCTTGCTTTGTTGCGAGTGACTATACCCCGATCATCTCTTTTGCACTTAAAAACCCATTTGGTTCCTATTGCTATTTCTCCTTGAGGTAACGGAACTAACTCCCACACTTCTAGTTTCCTAAATTGTGACAGTTTCTTCCTGCATCGCTTCAACCCAAGAGTTGTCTTTTAGTGCCATTTGCACATTTTTCGGCTCTACTTGCGAGATAAAGCATGAATAGAGGCAAGTGTGAAAGGCATCGGAGTCATTTATCATCGACAACAACACTGTGTTGTTATTTAAAGTACTCCTAGTCCTCACACCAGCATTAGGACTTCCTATAATGCTTTCTATAGGATGGTTCTAGTTGATCCTAGATGTCTCTATCTCGTCAACTCTCAGATTATCTCCCAAATTAGATCCTATCTCTCCTAACGGAGGAACAACTTCAGACTCCAAATTGTCTTCCTCATGGACATTTTCCTCAGAGTTAGAAGTAGTTGTCTGATGCTCGTTTCTAGGTGCTGCAGGATCAGTAACTTCTGGAGATCTATCTTCTGTTGAAGTAGGCTCAGATGTTGATTGAAATGTGGTCCTCGGAAAGTTATGGCCCTCGTCATTCAGATTTAACGACGACATGTCCTTTTCGATAGTACCTGCATTTTCATCCAAAGGAATGTTAAATGACTCAAACAGTTTGTCATAGTGAAATATCCATTCCGGACATGTTTGGGGTTCGTGTGTATAACTTGTGACATCTATGTTATAAACAATTTCTACTGTACCATTAGATTTGTTAAAACCCCGTTTGTTTGGTGAGTTCAGCACATAACCTAGGAAGTATCCTTCGTCAGCCTTTTCACCAAACTTAGGTTGATGTTTTGTTCTCATTAAAGTACATGGTACCCCAAAAGGTTCGAAGCCAGTTAAATTAGGTGGCCTTTTATTCAAAACTTCATCACAGGTTTTGTTCAAAGATTTGACAATATGGACCCGGTTTAAAACATGGCATGCGGTATTCACTGCCTCCCCCCAAAACATGGTAGGAAGCTTTGAATCCGAAAGCATGGTCCTTGCTGCCTCAATCAATGTCGTGTTTTTCCGTTCGGCCACCCCATTTTGTTGTGGCTCATAAGGTGCACTAAATTGATGCACTATGCCCTTTGATAGGCAATATACACCAATTACAGTATTTTTAAACTCTGTTCCGTTATAACTACGAAGTCGTTTAACCCTTGTTCCATAAGAGTTCTCCACTTGGTCTAAGAACCCGATGAGCTTACCAGTCGTCTCGACCTTTGTACCTAGAAAGAAAAGCCAAGAAAAACATGAGTAATCGTCAGTAATAACTAAACAATACCAACTACCACCTATACTCCTTTTGTTGATTGGTCCAAAGAGGTTCATATGCAACAAATCGAATGTGGCAGCGATGGAGTTTTGAGTCTTGGACTTGTGTGCCTTCTTGTGTTGTTTTCCTTTCTTCCACGGTAGACACTTATCCTCGAACTGAAAACTCTTCATGGGAACACCTTGCACCAGTCCATTTCTCGTAATGTAGTTCATTTTCCTTAGGTGCAAGTGTGCCATGCGTCTGTGCCATAAAACCGATTCTGTCTCTGAAGCTTTAGATAGCAGACAAATTGGACCCATTGAAGATTCTGGCTTGTTCATGTCGAGCATGTACAGATCATTCTTCCTTGGAGCTTTCATCAGTATCCACTTTTCAGGTATTTTGAACCCCGGTTTTAGCACCAACGCCTCAGTATCAGTGAACAGCACTGAATTCTTTTTATCACAGATTTGAGATACACTAATGAGATTATGGACTAATTTATCAACGTGATAAACATGATCTAATTTGATCGTCCCATTAGTGACCACTCTAGTACCAGTGATAGTTCCTCCCTTGTTGCCCGCGAATGATACAAATCCCCGATTCCCTCCCTTGAAGTCTACAAGTAGACTTCTCTCCCCCGTCATGTGCCTGGAGCAACCACTGTCGACGAACCATTTGTTGTTTAGACCTGTAGTTATCTCCTGCACATGAAAGAAAATAGGTTAGTTATCACGGGGAACCCAAGCCATAACTGACTTGGTAATACCATTCTCGTCCACATACTTAAACTCTTTCAAATACCCATCTCTCCTTTCAGGTAACTTGGGTCTTTGAACTGGAGTTTGTTGTGGTGCCGAGTGATTTAAGATTACTCTTTGCCTTTGTGTAGGCATTTGCTGTGGAGCTCTTGAATAATTACGATTATAATTCATTGCGGACTGATATCCCTGAGCTCTACCTGGTGTTTGTTGTCTAACAGGAGTGTGTGACCTAACTGGAGTGTAAGCTCTGCTAGGTGTAGTACTCCTATATTGTTGTTGCGGTCCAGACCTAGATTGATTAATGACCCGATTTGGTGATTTAGTCCTAATCACTTCTTTTGGTTGACCTGACACCGGTATTTGTTTCACAGCCGATTTTGGTGTAGCTTGCACAGTTTTCTCGGTATTCTGAGAACTACTAGTGCTTGCAACACTTGGAGAAGGCTTAAGTTGTTCCGGCTTTCCTGTCTTAGGAGTAGTATCGACTTTCCTATGCAGACAGCTAGAAGCAACATGCCCCCTTTCGTGACATCTAAAGCAAGACATTTTGTCAATTGACTTTTTGTGTGTGCCCTTTGTCATAGGTGTCTCACTAGTGTCTGACTCTTTTGGTTCAACTATAGCGACTGGTTCATCATCCTGATCATTAAAGTCAATTTTATGTTTTCCTACAGGTTTATCACTAGAGGATGGAATAAATTTAACTTTCTTAATCTTGACATTATTATCAGTCACTTTAGTTGCATTTTCCTTTACAGGTTCAGACACTGGTTCCGGTATTTCCTCTAAGTCTACTGATTTCTCAGTTTTCTCCTAAGGTTGAGGTACATAGTTGTCATTGAAAGGTGGAGGACTCTCATGATATCCTAGACCTACAGGCTTTTTAGATTGTCGCTGTGCATCTAAAATTTTCCCTAGGTTAAGAGATGAGTTCCTAAACTCTTCAAGTTTACTATTTGCCTCAGCTACCTTTACTTTAGACTCAGCTAGCTCTATGTCTTTGGTTTTCAGCTCCTTGGTTAATGCCTCAACATGTTCATACATGAGTTCTAACCTAACACACTGTTCGCTTAGTTTGTCCTTTAGAACTATAATATCATGTGCATCAGCCTTAAGCTTATCCCTAAGATCTTGCTTTATATCTATTAGGCTAGCATTATCTGATTTTAAGGATTCATTTTGAGCAGATATGGTTTGATGTGAGTCTAGTACTAACTTTAACCTATCATTAGATGTAGCACATAAAACACACAACTCATGGAAAAGAGAAAAGTTAAGACTTACCTTTGTATGATCTGATTCTACGTTGGCCATCTGAGCGGCAAACTCCAGAATTGTCTGATCATCTGACTTTTCTACCCACATCGGACTGCTTTCATTCTGACTGCTGTCCCCTGTGATCTCCTCTGCCCCTTCACCTCCAGTCTCAGTCACTTCAGCCATAAAGGCTGTAGCGTTCGATTCTGGATGTGTACTCCAGTCATAAGTGTCGTCTAGCTGTCTGTCTGATGTGACATTAGATAACAACCCAGCTATATTCGCCTGACTGGATGAACTACTAGGAAGATATCCCCCTTGCGACTGATATTGATACTGTCCCTGTTGATTTTGATACTGTCCCTGGTAATTGTCTACCTTCGGTCTCTGACACTCTCTAGCGAAGTGTCCTAACCCTTGACAGTTGTAACATTTAACCTTGGACTTATCGAATCCAATCCTATTGTTACTCATATTCAGATTTCTTCCCGTCCTTTTGATAAACCTCTTAACTCTCTGAGTTACCATGGCCAATTGCCATTGTAGATCCATCTCTTCAAGATCATCAGGGTCTACCTGATCGTAATCTTCATCCCAAAGTGCAGGATCGTTGATTTTGCCCTGAACGCAATTGCCGTAAGCGGCCACGAATGAAGCCAACAGATTCAGATGGTCTTCAGCCAATTTTGCGCTCATAGGCATCTTAGAGTATCCCTGAGATGTAGATGCCAGAGTAGCCTGATGCTGCTGTTCTTCTGGTCTAGTAAACCCTAAGAAAACCTTACTCTGTGAGTCTTCTGGCTCAACTGGTGACGACGTTTCTCCCGAGAAGAAGGTTCTAGCTGTCTTCATTTCAGCTGCCACTGAAGGTTTTGATTTTCCGAAATACATTGCTGGATCTTGAACTTGATCATAATCTGTTGCTTGCTTCAGTAACTCAAAATTATACGCCCTCAGCGTACCCACAACATTATATAGGGTCAGAGTACAGTATTTGTCCTCATCATGTTTAATTAAGGCCACATACATTGCCCATTTGGCCGGTAAAGCATCCAGAAGCTTATTATTCTTCTCAGTGTCACTATACTCAATGTCATGACTGTCTAACTTAGTGAGCAGATGATAGAAACGCGTGATAGTGTCATCCAGCTTTTCATCCTTCAATGCTTTGAAGATAGCAAACTGCTGCTTGAGCATTTCCATTCGTTTCCTTCTAACCCTCGGGTTACCCTCACACCGTTTTTCCAATGCCTCCCACAGCTCTTTTGCTGTCTTCTGATTAAGGAAGGTGTGTAGTATGTCCTGAGGTAACGCCATTCTAATGATAGCGTATGCACGGTTTTCTGCTTCAAACAGCTTTTTATCGTCATCCTTCATTATAGAATAAGGAACAACCTTTTGTCGTCCTTCGACCTCAACTGTAGGTGGAATGTATCCCTCGTCGATACAAATCCACATGCGCATATCATTGAATCGTGCAAAGTCGGCAAACCGATCCTTCCACCAGTAATAGTCTTCAAGTTTCATCAACTTTGGCGGAGTATTTGCCTTTCCGACCTCGTGATCCATCTCTAGAAACCGTTGTAGACTTGTCATTGTTTCAAAGATAATTGAATCTAAACTTAATTAATTTAATTCGAAATTAATTTAAATTAATTCTTTCGAATTTAGGTAAATTCGAATTTAATTAAATTTAAACCTTTTTGGGATTAAATTCGAGTTAAGTTCTTAAATCCAATTACAATCGAAGTTTATGACAAATTCGAAGGTCACTAAAGTCGAAAGACCACTTAAATTCGAAACCTATTGAAATTCGAAACCCAAGTAGACTCGAATGTTCCCTATTCGACTTTAGTGAAAAGTCGAAATCCAAAGTAAAGTCGAAATGGCCAAATTCGAAACCACTTTAAGGAAATTCGAAAGGAGCGTATTTTGGTCAAACTCGACTCTGAGCAAATCCTAATTTCCCCTTAACAAATCCGTGCGCCACAAATTCGAAAACGGCTAATACCTCGAGTTTTTCACGATTTTCAAACTAAATCAATATTTTTACAAGTAAAAATATTGATTTTGATAAAAAACGTGAACTACAACAAAGTATTTCCCGGAATCCATTTTAATAAGCTCGAAACTCTCAAATGAGACGTGAGATTAACTGTCCAAAAGCGTCAAGAAACCTAGGATGTATCTTTATGAACACGCAGATAACGAAGAACACCTCGTAGGCTCTGATACCACTTGTAAGGTCTTGCAACTATAGATCTATCTAGACGCGACACACACCAACGAGTGCGGAATCCTCGTTAGCGGCTTGACGAATATATCACACTCACGGAACACGGAGACTACCACGGCGTTGTACGATCGACTACGAACGAACCTACGCGTTGATTCTCTCCGAAAACACACACAGATATCTGATAAACTCGAGATCGCCTTTTGCTAAACACACACGAAATTCTGCAAAAAGTCCTGTAATCATTCGAGTTAATCCCTAATTATAGTGACCCATTCGAGTTTGTCATGGGACAAACTCGAATCCAGGCCCATGGCCCATTCGAATTTGTCCTCATGATAAATTCGAATTTACCTTCTATGTTAAATTCGAATCTATGCTAAATTCGAATTTCACATGACAACTTCTATTCGATTATATGTTTTAACTTATGTTTGAATTAATCTTTGGACTTTATGTTTGAACTTATTGTAATACATTACATCAAGTGGAAACATACAATCAATAAATATCAAACACACACAAAATCAGATATATCAAATACTAGTTAATAGTCAATACCTTGTAATATCACTTAGACAAAATGCTAACACACTAAGACTGCTATCGTCACATAGGGTGTACCAACATGTTCTCTGATCCAAGGACAAGAGCTTCACAAGACATGATGTTTTGTTGAGTGCTGATTATGAAATTAGGATCTCTCGAAACGGAAACTAATATTTTTGTTGAATGAACTGAAATTCGGATGGAACAGAACTTTGATGAGTATGAATTCGGTTGGTGAACAGAAACTCTGATGACACGAATTTCGAGTGATGAGCTAAAACTCGGATTGTATGAAGTTCGAATGAAGAATTGTCCGAGTTCGAATGGCTGAATTAAAATTGATAAACAAAACTCGGTTGGATGAAATTTTGGGTGGTGATCCGAGATTCGTTTGATCCGAAATTCGGGTGATGATCCATGTTGAAGTTGGAAGAATTAAAAAATGAAGAACAAGTGGTTTTAGAGATCCCAAAAATGTTTTAAAAGAAATTCGGGTGATCAGATTTTCGGATGAGATCCGAGAGAAATAGTTTATAAATTGATCCAAATTGGTCCGAGTTTCGATCTGATATGGGATCCGAGTTGGTTCGAACTTGAATTTGTTAATTAATTTCCAGAAGTTCAGAATTAATGATAATGTGATTTAAAGACTGAAATTGATTTCTAAATGTTTGGTTTGAATTTAGAAACAAGTTTTGTGAAAAACAAGTATCCAAAAACACTTAAAAATATGGAGTTTTTAAGCAAAAACCGTGAATAACAATGACTTCTGATTAACAATTTCCATTAATTAAACAACTAAAACTTGTATCGATTGAACATGAAATGCTTAAAATCAGTACTAGATTTATGGTTTATCTTTACTACTAATAAAGCATTTAGCTTCTTACAAGCTACAATGCACAATGTACAACTTCTTAAAGCCAAATTCTTGAATTTTAAGACTCACAAGTCTTTTAAGCATCATGTACAAGCATGTGTTGCAAAACAAATAAAAACGATTTATTTGTACATTTTGAATTTTTGAAAATTGAATTCTTGGAAAGACAAACTTGGCTTTCCTTCTACCCACGTCTCCTATTGCTTCTTCCTCATGTCTGCTTTTTTTCTTGAAAACTAAATTCTTGGAAAGACAAACTCTCTACTTCTCTTTCTTCACTATTGCAACTCCATTTCCACGACCAGTTTCATTGCTTATTCCTATCTACACATTTCCTATCATTCTTTCCATCGCCTGAATCACCACCATGGTGGTCATATTTTCGCCTGATTGAGCATCACATGTTGAGATCCATCATGGATTTCACTTTCACCACTCCATTCCTACTGGACCGATAACCACTAACGGTTTCAGATCTGGCTTTTTTGTTTGATTTATCCCATGGAGTGGTGAAGGTGAAATCTATTTGATTCGGGTCAGAAAATGCGGTATGGGTTTGGTGAAACGGGTATGAACCAGGAACAATACAATGGTGGTGAGATAAATAGGGGAAGTCGAAAGCTCTACTCTGTTTGAGTCTGTGAAGGAGGTCGTGACCCGATTCGGCGGAGTCGGGTTCTCTCTCTCTCTCTCGATCCGATATAGACAGAATCTCTAACACCCGGCTTCAAGAAGTGTACAAAGGGAAATGTTGTTCCCTCTTGCCGATTGTGTTTTCGTCTAGGAGAATCTTGCCATGGATTTTTGGTGAGTTTTGATTAGAGTTTTCTTGTTTTCAATTGTTTATGTGATAATTTTTGTATGTGGATTTTTATTCGGTTCTTAATTTTCTTATCATCTACATACTATCGTCTCTCAGTTCGTTGTGTCTCTCACTTTGTTGAATCGTCAACTCAAGTTCTTCTATTCTCTTACTTGAAATACAAAAGAGACACAGGTATGCTCAATTTCTGTTTAAAACTATTTTTCTTGGTTTTTTGTTGCTCCAATAATTGAATTTTTATTTTACAGAGAGTCGCTGTTTCATTTTTATTCCTAGGTAGAAGAAGATCAATACAACTTCAAAGGACACCTTTTCTAATTTTCTGAAGGCATTTCTTCAATTCAAAACCTCATTTAGGGTCGTTAAACATTTGTGATAATATTTTTAATTTTGTGTTTTAGGGCCTGAAAGATTCAGAAAGGGAAATTTCATTGGTGTGCATACTTCAAAACGCTTGTAGGGTCGAGATTCATCAGAACAAAAAAAAAAAAAAAAGATGGCATCAAATTGTGCTAGAACCTAGAAGGGGTATAGTATAAACTGAAGTTTTTTTTTTATTTTGCATTAATCATAGTATCGGTTTATATCCTTTTGTATTAGCTATGATACTTTTTTTTAATTTTACACGTATTTAAGAAATACTTTGAACTATCTATGTTTTTATATACAGACCAAGAAAAAAGAATAATGAAGTTGTAAAAAAACTTTGGACACCATATTTACTTCACATGGCATTTTACGATTTAAAAACTTGCTGCTGTCAATACATTAGTTGTAATTCTGATTCTTACATCTGCTTTATAGTGAATCCTATTTTCTTTTTGATGATTTAGTCTTTTAAAATTTTCTTCTATTTCATTATGGAATTTCTTTTTTTTGGTAGTTCATTATAATTTTTTGACGATCATCTTGTGCAATGTTTTATTGGTTTTTTTTCCATTGCTCCAACAACTGATCTTTGATAGAATCTGCAATAAACAATTGAATATTTACTGCCTCGTGCTTCTTTGTTTTAATTCTATATATTTGGTTTTACTTTTATTTCTACTGTATGAGTCAATTTACCTTCAATGAATTTGTTATGAATTGAGTTGATTGCATGAACTATTTTTAATTTGACAATGATAATATATATGTGTGTGTGTGTGTGTGTGTATATATCTTTATCTTTATGTTTATCTTTATCTTTATCTTTACTACTAATAAAGCATTTAGCTTTTTACAAGTTATAATGCATGATGTACGATTTGTTAATGTTGATTTCTTGAATTTTAAGACTTGCAAGTCTTTAAAGCATTATGTACAAGTTTTATTACACACGCAATTTAAAATCAGGCTTTTGAAATGTTGAGAGTTGTGCATGAATCGGGAAGGCACGTAGACTCTTCCTTTTCTTCCCACTGCTACCGGTAAGAACCCCTCGCAGATAGAACCCTTATTACATTTGAGACTTGAACCAACAATAATGAAAAGAACTCTAGAAAGAGGATGGGGACCCGAAGAAGTGAAATCGCCGGAAAAAATGGTGAAAACGATTATATGCAAAATTGTTGGTTTGTGGGAGATTTAAGTGGTGCCTCAGTTAGTTTTCTTCTTGTTGATGGTGAGCAGCTCAAATCTTTGCCTTAGTCTGTGTTTTCTTGTTGACGGTGAGCAGCTCATTCTCTCTGTGCAACTAATTGTATGGCTCCTTCTGGTGAAGATAAGTTCAAAAAACCCTTCTTCCACACGCACCGTTCTCCTCTATGCTTCATCTGCAACCTTTGTTTCTCCTGTATTTGTTTCACAGCTTACGCACCATTTCAAATTTTGTCAATGAAATGGCCAACAAGCAGGCATTCCACGACCATTGTAATTCTTTGCTCATCCAAGAACACATACCCGTCAACATCTCAAACTCCCTAGAAACACTCTCCTCGATTCCCTGCTTCTGATTCTGATTCGATTTCTCCTCAATCTCTTTATCATCTCAAGAATCTCGAATCAGAAAGTACTTCCATGGATGGTTTCACCAGAAGGAGCCATAAAATGTCACGATACAGTTTCTCTTACTAGCTACTTTGATGTTACGATACAGTTTCTCGAATCACTGGAATTGATAATTTTGATTTGTGTTTTTAGCAAATTATTATTGACATTCTTAATTCGATTCTGGAATTTTTTTGCATTCTGTATAATTCTGTCAGCAAAGAAACTTCTAACAATGCTTTATGTTATCTTTTCTTTTCTTATTGGAAGAAACGACTACTTGTTGGTTAAATTTTTTATGAAATGCCTGAAACAGATAGAATCAAGAGTTCTTGTGTTTTGGCTATAATAGTCATTTTAATTAAAATGAAGGTATTTAGTTCTTGAAAAGAATCAAACCTTGCTAAATAGCAGAAAATTAAATCATCATTCCATTTTGAAAAGCAGGTTGTAATTCGATTATTTCATTTGTTCGTGATATGAATTGATATGCTTCTGGTCCAGTGTTTTTATATTGTGCAATTTAGTTAATGGGAATTTCAGGAATGCGACACTGTTTGCTTTGTGTTTAGGAGCCCTAGATGTGTTATCGCTGATGCAGTGTATGGAGGTAAATGGTCTTTCTTGGAAATAAGAGGACATGGATCAGTTACTGTTGACTCTGTTTCTGATAAATTTTCATGAATTTTCTATACTTATCTCTTAACCTTAATGCTGCACTACAAAAAAAAAATATATGTGCCAGATTATTCCAAACAAGGTTATAGAGCATGTGTGTACACGAGATTACACAAAATTTCATTTGATAGCATATTAGAAAGTGCGGTGCACTTTCATGGATGCTGAGCTTGACTGAGAACCACAACAAGGAAGCATCAAGAAAGAAGCTCTCAAGCGTCACTGCTGGAAATGAAAAACAGATACATGTTAAGACAAGTCTGAGTGCCTCTTTTGTCTGATTTAGCATTTCTTACATGTTATTTGAATTGCTTTATAAATTTCACTTACATTAGTAACCTTGCATTGCACTATTATATGGTCTATATGTACTGCTTTTAAATTAGACTCCTATTCTATAATGGGGGAGCATTATTTTGATATTTTTCAGTGGGATTATTTATTTGTCATGGCAACCAACTATATAAATTTTATTAATTTTTTCACTAATCCTTTTTTGGCCCGTTAGTTTTTTTTACAATTATAAAAAAAAACAATAACCTACTATTTGAGGACAAAGTTAACAAATGAGGGGAATCTGTTAGGATGGATGGGTGGACACACACATACACGCAAAGATTTGGTAAAATTTGATCACTTTGATGGTTGGTTGCATCTATAAATGAAAGCTTGTTGAACCTGAAGCAAGGCAATAGGCGTAATTGGGATTTCATTAGAAACCTCACTACGATCCTATATTTTATTTTTATTAAAATGGTATGTTATTGATTGGAAAATGCAGATGTATTGCAGCAAGGGTGGAATGTTGATGGTGCTTCTCAAATGCTTATGGATAAGAACCATGTGGTTTTAAGCCTTACACACTATATTATTTTGTTATTTACTGTTTCTTTGATTATAATTTTGTTTACCTTTTTTCAATTTTATTTCAGATTTCTAAGGTTTTGCTTGGTGAGCCCTTACTACATGTTGAGCTTTTTGGTATTATTTGCATTTCCTGCATCTTTTTCTTTTGTTGATGTTATTGAATATCATTATTCTTTGTGTTTATATTCAATATGTTCTATATAAAATCATAATTTTGTTTGATTTGTACTCGTAAGTATGGACTCTCATAAAATAAAAAATTCATTATGTGTTTTGATGTATGTATATATGTTTGGTGTTGTTGCTTTATGATACAACTCACTTCTATACATAACAAAATCACTACAACACTTAGAGACTTCCAAACTTATTATATGGCTACTGCTTCACACACACTCTGAGATTCAATAAATCTCAGAGTCCCTTGTTCACACAATACTTAGTCTATTTTTGTCTGAATGTCATTACTTGCTGCTATTTGGTTTTTAATTGGGAGTCCTCTTACACACACACTTGGCTTATATATGTTGTTCTTGCTTAAATTAGTCCGAGACTTAGTTATGGCTGATTCTCGGAGTTTTTATGTTATCACATAGACCACACACTTAAATTTATCATGTATGTATTTATTCTTGTTGTTGCTACCTGCTATTTCTCTTTCTGTTTCTCTTTCTGTTTCATAGCACACAAACACACACCAATTACTTGATTTCAATATACTATTGGAGCTGCTGCTACTGGAATTAAACTAGTCCGTACTCACTTTAATAGCTACTTAAATCAATTATTATCAAATATTTGTTGCTGCTACTGATCTTTCTGTTTTGCTGTCACATTCACACACACAAAGGCCATATGAATACATACATAAATACAAAATATCGCTGTTGTTTTTGGGTTATGTTTTGCAGTTGAAATACACACATATTCACTATACATAACGCCGATAGATAGTTTATCGAGTCAATTGTCAAAAAATTGCCTAATTTTCTTTAAAAACATTCCTGACAAACCATGAAAGCTTAAGTGAGTAAATGAGATTCTTGGTATTTTTTCTTTTGTTGTCTCAACCTTATTTTTACTGTTCAAATTTTTTCAGGCTGTCTTTGGTTTTGCTTGATTTCATGTAAATGCTTATTTCAGGCGTATGTTTGTTGGGGATGTGGTGGTCATGAAGGACCCTGAAAAATAAGATAATTATCATATTCGAAGATTGGCTGTTATTGAAGGGTATGAAATGGTTTCCAAAGTTGAAAAAGATGAACCTTTTGTACTTGAAAAGGATTGGTGGTGGGTGTTGACTGATAATGACAAGCTAAAGCCCAAGATGTTATTTTGTGCTCAACATTTGACAAACACCTATTTAGCTATATGGAAATTCACATATCTTTCATCCATCTTCTGATAATAATTAGCGTTGCATGTTAAATCAATACTATTATGTCTTTATCTTTAATACTTTATGCAACATAGTTTTTGAAAGGACTCCCAAAAAAAGGCATGATAAAAGTAGAACCAAAATAATAATATCGAGATTGTAATATGATTGGTGAGTAATCAACTCTATTGAAGAAAACGATATGCTTGTTATTCTTATCCTCAATTCTGTTGGAAATTAAGTTATACATCACTGATGGTTATTATAGTTATTGTGGGTTAAAGGTTGTTATTTTTTTGGTTTGGATGTCAATTAGCCCCTCATCAAACTGGTGTGTTCTGAAGGGACATAACCCTTCACTTGGGTCCTTTCAATATGTACAAGTATTGGTGTCTCTCACATGTAAAAGTTGTGGCTATTGTGAATAATAAAATTGTGGGTTTTTTAGTTGGTCATCCTCTGTTTGTCTTTCAATTCTGCAAACCTGATGTTAACTTTGTTCATCTAAGTTTATGCACATAGAATGCCTTTTGTTTTGTGATATTTTTGCTGCCAAACATGAGGTATCAGAGAGTAGGTTCAGTGGGTATCGAGTTCATCTAACAAAGGCTGAAAAAATAGAGAATAGTGTATGTAAATGTTGAATAAAATGCAGGAAATAAAGAAAGGATATGATGTGGTGTGTGAAGTGTGGTTGTTTTTTGGTTTGAAAGGCAGTTAGGCCCCCATCGAACTGGTGTGTTCTGAAGGGACATAACCGTTCTCTTGGGTCCTTTCAATATGTATAATTGTATAAATATGGGTGTTTCTCACACTTAGTTAAATTAATCAATTAAGTATATAGTTTACTCTGATCCAGTCTACTCTGAATTATGTCAGCTATTCTTCCCTTTTTTATGCTTTGACTTTGCCTCTGTTCATCAAGCACCCATTTCATTATTTCTTCTATTATAACAAGGATTTTAGGTAGATATATAGCATTTGTTTTCATTCAGTTCACTGAGCCTCAAGACAAATAGAATTTAAGGGAAGACAATTGCATACAAAGAAGGTAAGAAACTGAATCCATCTTTGATTCTGCATTTTTAATGAATTTCTTATTATTAACAGCAGGTTTAATATGTGGATTTTATATTACTTGTTATATTGTTTATGCTAATTTGATAACTTTCCCAGATTGCATCTATAGTCTAGCATACAAGTTTAATCGCTTGATGAAGAAGTAGAACCCATGGTTCCAAAAGAATAGTCTCATATTCATACATGAATTTAAGTAATTACAAATATTATACTTGTGAAAAGTGTTGTTCACTATTAATTTGTTCTAGCTTGGGCTTAAAGCTTGATGTTCACTACTTTGATTGACTTTATGATTTATCGTTTCTAAGATGTAAATTAATCTTTAAGGGTTGCTTTATCTTTCTTATCTTGTTATCTTTTGCAGAAGAACGTCAAAATTGATAACACAGTACATGTGTCAAACATTGCTGAAAACAAATCAGATGTGTCAAACAATGTTCACTCAGATTTCGTGCTTATTCTTCCTGTTCTTCATAAATATTCCGTTGCTTCAGAAATATAATGAATGTGAGTGCTTCAAATCTTCAGTTGTTTACATAAGTTAGTGATATCCCATTTAGATCTATGTATGTATATTGTATTTGTGTTTTAGAATGGATTTGTTTTTTCTTTTTTTCAAAATTTGCAGGCGTCGTAATGTCTTTCTGCATAAGGAGAATAGTTGGTTGAAGAAATATTTCTTTTCTTTGTCTTTTCAATTTCTCTCACCTACGTCGCAATGTGTTCCGGCATAAATCACATTCAGTAATTTATCCACGTTAATTACATGAAGAACCATCTACTAGCAAATTACATGGATTCATCACGTTTATATCTTTTGGGCCTAATTATATTTTCTTTTTTGAGCCCTTATCGTAAACAGAGGGGAATGGAAACTCGTATTCTTTTGTGTGTATTTGTAGATATTGAATTTGGAAGCATCTTTGATCACTAACAGGTTATTGTTTCATATTAATCAGTTTATCTATTTCAATCTATTTTGAAGTAACACTAACCTCATGTGTTATGAATCTGATACTTGTTTGTTAAGCTGTTAAAGTTTTCAGCAAGTAGTTGAGGGTAATTGGGAGTACTGTCACTATTATTTCCTACCTTCCTGTCTGGTTATACTTTGATATCATTGATCTCTGCGGGGATTCGAGTCGATGGTTGTTTTGGTTGTAAAAGGATTGTTTTGCTGGTGTTTTGGTCCAAGGCTATTGTTGCGGTTTAATTTTGACTCGTGCTTTTTTTTATTTAATATTAAAACAGTTAGGCTGCGTGTTGTGATTTGCAGGAAGAGATCTGCTAATGCAGATTCTGATCTCGATTCTTGATTAACATGTCTAATTGTTGCAGAAAATATGTATCCAATGAAATTCTTAGACATCATCATTAGAAATTCCAACAACTTGGTTCTGTTGTATGCATTGTTTGTTGAGTTTCTTGGGGACTTGATTATATCAAGGAATGATTTATCGTATGACTATTTGTTTGCTCGTATGTTTGTTATAGATCTAATAAAAAATTAACAAGTGATCCGAAAAGTGGAGCCAACAGCCCCATTTGCTAAGACAAGGTTTATTTTGCAAATTTTAGCCTTATGTTTTGGCAATTTTAGACTTCCTATTTAAAAGATGGAGACATCTCATGTAAGACAATGTTTATTTTGGTTTATTTATTTTGCTACGGAACTACAAATTGGGGAAGATATTATCCTATAATGCTGCAATTTATGTTGAGTTGTTTCCTTTTGAGGTTAGAAGTTGGGTATAATTTTTATTTTTTATGACTACTTCTATTCAAGTTGTTCATACTTTGTTGGGGCTGTGAATTAGGTCGAATTTTGGTTTAATCAAGACTTCACGTTGGAAATGTTTCTATAGTCAATATATATCTTATGTTTATATGCAGTTTAGTCTTAACGTCTTATAGTCTTAACGTTTTTATGCAATGTATTGATAATATGTCAATCTACGAATCACATGTTTTCAACAACCATAATTTTACGTCTGAGTCGTCTACAAGATAATATGTTACTGATTAAATATGTTACTAATGGAATTCATTTGTTGCCGCCGCCGCTATGCGCGGGTACTGTACAATGATTAACAAATATATCACCAAATAAAAGCACGATATCAAATGGGATTTTTAAGAAAAATCGTGGGTTTTTGCGAAGAACACGATGAACACCGACTTACATCACTTTAAATCCGCTTCCTGGCTTTGATACCAATTGTTAATTCGTCCCCAGTTGTAATATCAGCACTCACAATAATAATCAATCACAATAATCTAACAATAAGAATATAACACTCAATTGCTGTTTAAGAATTCGAGAGAGAATTAAAAGAAAAGCTGCAGCCGTATTATTGATATTGAAAAGTAAGACCAAGTTGTGGGAAACCATAGGAGGGTTTTCCTTAAATATTAATTTAAGTTTGAGGAGTTTACACTCTATACCCCTCAACTTCTATTTACAATAAATAAATTACAACGGAAAGAAACAACAGTACACGGAAATAAATTAAAACTAACTATTACAAAATAAGATACCACATGATCGAAGTTTATAATGTAACTTAGTTCCATTCCTCAGGTAAGATGCCCAAGAACTTGCTCACCATGGTTAACCTGTCCTTAATGATCCCAACAGCTTTCAGATCATTGATTAGAGCAGTAAACCTGGTGTAGCTTTCAGTGAGCACTACTACAAATCGAAGCCAATGCAACACTTTTGATGCAACACTTTTAAAAATTGTTGCTTTTTTATTTAAATTCACTCTAAAGCAACACATTGACAATAAGTGTTGCATAGAATGATTTAATGCAACACTTTTTTTAAAGTGTTGTCATTTTTACTGAACAATGCAACAATTTTCTATAGTGTTGCAATTTTTACTAAAAATTGCAACAGTTTTTTAAAGTGTTGCATATTTCAATAAAATATGCAACACTATTTATAACGAAAAAATTGCAACATATTTTTAAAGTGTTGCATTTATAATGAAAAAAATGCATCACATTTTTAGAGTCACTATTACAAAATGAGCCTGTTGCAACCTTTTGAAAGCAACTTTTATAAAATTAGTTGCATTTGATTCTAAAGCAACAAAAAAAAATAATAATAAAGGTTGCATTAGAAGATCTAACGCAATATTTATCTTAAAAGGTTAAATATTTGATTGAAAATGACAACATTTATAAAAAAAAGGTTGCATTTGTTATAGGTTAAAGGTAACATTTATTATTAAAGGTTGCATATGTCTAAAGTAAATGAAACTTTTTTTTTGAAAAGTTACATCTAAAATGTGATTGTAATTCTTTTTATTTTTTCCTTAAAATAAAATATATAACTATTTTACATAGTCAACCTTTTCATTCTATTAATATTATTTATTGCTAATCCATTTAATCTAAATATTAGTATAAATAATTTCATCATTAAAATATTATAATTATTTTATTTATATGTAAGTGTTATTCAAAAAAAAATTTTATAAATTTAACTTAGTAACCTATTGAATTCTTTGATAGTTCATAAAATTTTTAAATTTTTAAAAGGACGAAAAGTAAAAACACTAAGGCCTTTTTGATTTTCTCACTTTTATCTAATTGGACTCTTTTGTCTGATTCGATCAGACAAAAGAGAGTAAAAGTTGTCTGTTTTTATTCATCTGGATAGATGTAAAAAATGTATTTAGTCTAAAATCTGAAATCTGATACTAAACCCTACGCTCCTCTCATCCTCTCAAGTTGTCGTCTCCTTGCCATCGTCAATCCCTCTCCGATGACCATCGTCAATCCCTCTCCGATGACCATCGTCCTCTCCTCTTTGAGTCTCTGGTGACCATTGCTCCTCCAATCTTTGACTCTCAAGTGACCATGGTGTCCCCTTCATCTGTGCATCACGATTCCCTTCATCAGTTCATCACGCTTCAGATTGAAAACGACTGGCCTCCTTTTCCAATTTTCCTTCCTTCTCTACTCTTTGCAGAAATCCACAGTAGTTTGTTTGATTTTCGATCTCAATTTAACCTAAATTCACAGACCAGTGAGCTTTCAAATATAGAAGGTACTACGGGTGGATTTTGAGAGGGAAAAATTACAATTTCATTGCTTCATCTTCTTCATGGCATGGGTGTAACTAACTAAGGTAAGTGGCTTTTCTTCTTTTCGTTTAGATTTCAAATGGGTATTTAATTGAAATTGTTGTTGTGTATTCTTATTTGTTGGGTTTAATTTGTCTCAAAAGATTGGGGAAGTTTTGGGTAAACTTAAGGTGATTTGATTGCATGTTTATATATAAAAAAATGGATCTTCATAGCGGATAGAATCAATTTGATCGCTTTGTGGGCAGTAAGTCAAATAGGTTAGGTTTTTCTCCATTTGGTTTAGATTAAAATGGGAATTCTTTTGCTTGAATGCTGAATTTTGATTATTTAGATGTCAAATCTCTACTGGGATTACGCTTGGTACTAAACCATAGTAAAGTTCAAAGATATATCTATGACTACCGTCTACCTAGTTAGCAGTGATATCCCTTTTCATGAATTGACAATCATATATTCTGTTTTCACATTCATGAGTTTCTAGCAGATGATAAATGGGTACATCACAAATTTCACTAATGGTGATCCAAATCGTATGTGAAGCAGTTGTGCTAAAATAAAATGCTTTGCACTTGCACTTAGGTGATTGTTGTTAACACATTACGGTGGTGTTTGGTTTTGCTTATTAAGAGTGATTGTTTGATTATTATGTTACAAGGACACATAATTTATTTCGAGTGTTTAGATGACCTTACAAGATAAGTGAATATTTGTGTTGAGGATTAATGTTACCATGAAAATGTTGTCTCACTTACAATACAAATAAATGAATATTTGATTTTTTGGCAGGATTTCCATTCACCCCATTATCCTATGATTGTATGTAGAAAGTTAGTGGTTTGGGGTACATGACACCTAACTTGAAGATCGAGCAGATCAATGATACTTAAGTTGAACCACACATGCATTTTGTTGTTAAAAGTCTATGAGATTAAGAAAATGTGCAGGGTATAAAGTATGCATATGCATATATCAATTAAAAGAAAAGGAAATAATTGTAACATGTATGTTCTATGAGTGTGATGGGTGTGATGCATTGAGAGAACGAGTGCCAGACAGAGAAGAAAGAAAACTGTGAAAAGAAGAGAGGAGGAAGCGAGAAGGGATAGCAGACAGAACCGAGAAACAGAGGATAACAGATTCAGGAACATATATCGAACAAGCTGAAACCATTGTTGCTTCATCTCCTTCATTGGACCAATCATTATTAATGGTATACCTTGAGCTCCAAAACCTTGTGATCCTCATTAGAAAATGGATAGGATTTTCTAGAGATAATTAGACATTGATTGTAAAGTGTTTCCTTCTTGAAATCAATTTAGGGCATGAAATAATTTGAAAGCAAAAACATGGTATAAAAAGGAGGGGGGGGGGGGTCTGTTAGTCACACCATCGTGCAGATTAGTTAATGAATCAATTACATGGGTTATGTTTTGAGTTATGTTATTGTTACTATTTAATGTTTAAAATATCATAATCTTAAAGTGGTAAATTAATAAGGTTTAACTTTTATCGTGTCTTTGGGAAATAACAATCATGGAGGTATTATGATTGAATTATTGACGTTAAATTACATAACAAATATTGACATGAAATTTAGTTGAGCATCCACAATTACCTGGCTGCTGGCAGACGTTAGCCAAAGCTTGCCTATTACCCGAATAGAGATTCTAGACACGGGTCGTTAAATAATCAGGTCGAAATCGAGTGAGACCCTAGTGAAGCAAGAACATCAGGGCTTATCCAAATCCAAGTGAAAACAAGCCCTATTTAAAGCCTTAGCTGAGTGCCAACAAGCCCTATTTAGAGATGCATTTTCATGTATTTTCAGCCTTGATTCAGCCTTAGATCATACATCTTAATGATCCCTAAACATCTACCATGAATTCAATACACTTTTAACTTCAATCTATTCACAATATATTGCTGATTTTGTTTCTGTTTTGTAGCAAAAAAACAAGTCCAACCCCGTGCATTCTATTTTTAAAGCAACGACACACACTGTCTGATGCTGTTCTTTTTATAAATCAATCCGAGACTCAGGTACCAACCTGTTCATTTTTTTCTTTTGATGCCTCTGTTTCTGTTGGATGTTCTTTTATCTCTTAAACAAAATACATGATACCATTGTTTGGGGATTAGTTTAATTATTTCTCCCAAGTCTTTTGATGCTTAGATGCTACTTCTAGTACATGATCTATTCAATTTAAAGTAATAAAAATGAAATAGGGCGTAAAGGATAGTTTTGATATGGACTGTTGATACAACCTTTCTTTCTGTTTTTCATTACATACATATATACCATGCTGCTGATACAAACTTTCTTTATGTTTCAATTCAATCAGCACACACACTTGATTTATTTCTTGATTGAAAGATTGTTGGCTGCTTGGGGCTGCTGTGTGCTGATGTTTGCTGCTGTTTCCCAGCACATAAAACAAACCGATTGTTGCTGTTGTTTTATTGCATATAAAACAAACCCACTTGTATATAACTCACACGGACATACTCTGCACATATACACACTAATGGACCTGTTGCAGCTTCTAAATGCATATACAACACACACAATTTGGTTTGAGTTACTTACTTCTTATTATTTGTTTTTCTTTATTTCTAAATCTTTTATTTCTGTTTCTTTATTTTATCTCTCCGTGTTTTTTCTTTAATATTATTATATTTTTTAGTTCCGTAATTATGTCTAGTAATGTTTTATATGTATCATTGGTAATGCACTAAAACAGAAACGTTTACCTGGATGAAACAAAAGGTCTTCTTTGATTATGGATGAGACAATATAAACAGGTAAGTAGTTGTAAGGTAAGTAGTTGCTGCTGGTTGCGTGCTTGTAGCAGGAAAGAGACAGCAGCAGCATGAGTTATATATCAATATATAGGTGCCTGTGTTGTATGTGTATTTGGTGCTGCAACTTCACCATTTCTTGCCTTAATTTTTGCATATTATGGACTCCTAAATCTTGCAAATAAATCCCTAAACATTTACCATGAATTCATTACACTTCTATCTTCAATCTATTGTCAAATATGATCCTATAGCATGAATTTAGAGTTGAAATATGAATTGGACAGCAGTCTTTTTATTGTTGTTTTTGGTATTGCAATTCCATATTTTTAGCCTTAATTCTAGCGTCTAATGGACTCTTAAGCTTGCAAATTAATCCTTAAACATCACCCATTGATTCTATATGCACATAGTCCTTAAAACCATCATAAAACTTGGATTATACTAGGCACGAAATGGCAAAATGTGAGCTGTGAACTGGTGGACAGCAACCTGCTTTTGGTTAATTGATCACAATTAAGTGGCCATTGGCAAACTTAATTGGTCTTAAGGTCTACAAAATACTTTGCCATGGTCCATGTTCAAAGTCCTTTAGATGTAAGCTTATATGAAGTAATTGCACAGGATCGCATAATCAAAGTCCTTTGTTGTTCGATATGTATTATTAATCCTTTCCTTTTTTTATTAGCATAAGTGATTGACTCGCTGAAATTTTGTTCTAATGAATACGCCTGATTGACATTGGTTTTCCAGGAGATTCAACAAATTTCTATTCTTGGTTTATGGAAGGATTCGAGCACTAATGTAACACTCTCTATTCTCAGGTAATTCTAAACTTTAAATATGGTTAAAATACTTAAATAGAGTTTTCAAAATTGATGAAGTTAACGAAAGTCTCATATTTGGCTTTTAAAAGTCAAATAATGAATAAATGAGACTTTAATATACCAAATCACGAAATAGCAATAAATGTTGAAATATTTATATAAGTTTGATGTTTTTAAAGGATTTATGATGTGTTGCCAAAAGAATCATCGAAATCCGACATCACATGAAAGTTCATTGCTATTTTAAACAAACTTTTGGTACTTTAATGCCCAAAAGTATGAAATATCATTGAATGATGAAATATGTTTATATATTTTGTCTTTCCTAAGGGTTTTAGACTTGTTACAAAAAGTCCCGTTAAAATTGGACGTCAAACGAAAGTTTTTTGCTATTTTATGCAAAGAAATGTAGTTTAACGAGTAAAAATACAAATTTAATGTGGGAAGTGTAATATTTTTATAGATATGCTGTTTTTAGAAGATTTTTGAGGTGTTGTGAAAGTTTCATCAAAAACTGACTTAATTTGAAAGTTTGTTGTCATATTATCCAGTTTCAAGAAAGTTGATTGCTATTTTGGGTAGATTTTTTGTGAAAGTGATCGACAGAAGGAGAGTTGTGCATGATAAGCGTTGATTTCGCATGGAAGAAATTACAAGAAGAGAAATTGAATATGCATTCCCAAGATTGTAATTTACTTTTTTGTTGTATCGCTTATACATTTGATGTACCTTATTTTAGTTGTAGACGTTTATGTACTTGAAATACTTTTTGATCGATATGTTATGAAATGATATTATTTTTGTTAAATTGAATTGTAAGTGAAACTATCACGAAGCAATTAAGTAAATATTTGTATTTGCATTAAATTTAAAAAATAATGAATGTGTTTCTTTTGTCTGGAAAATATTGCATTTATGCAATTTAAAACAATAATAAAGTGTTGCAATAGATTGATAATGGTGTTGCAATTAAATAATGACAACATTTGATAAGTGTTGTGTTAGGCACAAAAAGGCCTCAGTCAAACCTGTTCTATATCTGAGGGGGAGATTTTATAATCAAACCTGTTGATACATTTGAAGGTTGAATTTAAGGCCTGTTATATGCCTTATTGAAACCTGAAAATGATTTGCAATATCAGTCTAAAGCTGTTCTATATGTTGCATGTGTTGCAACCAAGACAGTTTGTCCAAGCTGCTCAGTCTGCTGATCAGGCTGGACATAAACTGTCTACGCTGCTCTACACTGTTGAGCAGCTTGGGCATTTTTTTTAAGTGTTCTGTTCTTTGTGAACAGAACCTGTTCTTTGTGAACAGGCTAAACACTTTATGGAATTTGTTTCCAAGTCATCATGTATTGTTTTTGACTACAAGATCAGTTTACAAGTCGAAGACAAAGTGGAAAGCAGAACCGCTCAGCCTGCCCAAGCTGTTCTGTCACATGAAGTTAAAGGTTATTTGAAAAAGGGTGACAGACCTTTTTCTTATATCAAAATAGGCCTTTACAAGGAAGAAAGACGCAAAGTTGACATTCCTAAATTAGTTAAAGGCAATGCAACAGTAGACAAAGTAAAAAGACAAAAGTTCTGCAAGTCTGCTTTTCAGAAAAGTGCAGAAAAGTTATATTGTCTTTTCAAACAAGACTTCTCCTTTTTCATTCCGTCCAATGAAGATGTTTCTCTTAGATCCTCTAAGTGAGTATAAAAGGAAGCTTCCAAGGTCAGAAAGAAGTGTGAAGAAAGCTAAGTGCTTAAACCAAGAGTGAACGTGCAAGTGTGATCTTCATGCATGCAAGTCTTCTGTAAACCAGCATCTGTGTGTCAAAGCTGTTTTACCTAAGCTGTTCCTTAAAAGTCTTGTAAACACATTGAGTGCATCTTAGTGAGTGTATTCAGTGTATACTAGTTTGAGTCTGTCTTAGACTAGTAAAACATACTGTTGTATTCTGTCATCTCAGCTTGAACCATTCCGCATTCAAGCTTGTTTGTAATTAACAATTGTTGATAATACATACAAACATTGAGAAAAAGAGTGTGTAGTTTTTAAAGTGCTGTATTCACCCCCCCCCCTCTACAGCTTATAACTATATACTTTGGGAACCTTTCGGGACCTACAACTGGTATCAGAGCAGTTTAGAGTGTGTGTCATTCTAGATCTCTCATTCTCCCAAGTTTCCATGGACAACAGTGCTGCAAATTCTTCTTACTATGACAATGGCTCTATGGGCAAACCTCCCAAATTTAATCATCAAAACTTCTCTGGTTGGAAGTGCAGAATGATGCTCTACTTAGAGAATCTGGATGTACAACTGCCAGAGATAGTGATGGAGGGTCCCTATGTGCCAACCTCTGTCACCACTATAACTCCAGCGGTTGAAGGAGCTGCTCCTGAAATCAGGACCTTTGAGAAAGCCAAAGCTCAATGGTCTGATGAAGACAAGAGACTGGTGGCTCTGGATGCAAAGGCCAGAAACAACCTGGTCATTTCTCTCCCTGATGATGTGTTCAAGCAGGTTGAGAAAATGAAGACTGCAAAGGAGATGTGGGATACTCTGTGTACCGTCTATGATGGACCCACAATCACACTGGACAACAGGATTAACAATCTTGTTAGACAGTATGAATTCTTCTTTGCCAAACCAAAGGAGTCTCTCACTGAAACCTACACCAGGTTCACTGCTCTGGTGAATGATCTCAAAGCTGTTGGGATCACCAAGGACAGTCTTACTTTGGTGAACAAGTTTCTGGACATTTTACCTGAAGAGTGGAACTATTTCTCAACCATCCTAAAGAACTCAGGTACTATCAGAAGTATGGATCTGGTCAATCTGTATGGATCCTTACTGAATGATGAACAATCAAGGCAACAAAAGAGGAATGCCTTGGAAATGTCCAGAAGAGGTACAACCTTTGTGGCTAATGTGAGACAGTCTGTTAATCAGGTGAGTGATGTGTTCATTCAACCTGATCAACAGGATGATGAAAAGGAGGAGGTGTCAGACGAAGAAGATGTTGCAGATCTTGCTGAACAAGATGATGAGCAAATGATAGCCATGCTTGTCAAAAGGTTCAACAAGAAAAGGTTTGGAAGAAACATGCTGCAAGGAGGTTCAAGTGCTGGCAAAAAGAAGGTATTTGACAAATCCAAAGCTGAGTGCTTCAAGTGTGGCAAAACTGGCCATATAGCTGCTGACTGTGTGTCAAAAGCTGTTGGTCAGTCATCCAAACCTAACAAGACTAACAAGGATGATGGCTATAGGGTTAAGTACCTTATGGCCATGGCTAAGCTGAGGAAATTGGAAAACTCTGTGTCTTCCAATCGCCAAAAGGGACTCATGGCAGAGACATGTGACTGGGAGGAATCTGATTCATCATCTGATGAAGAAGATAATCAATGTCTGATGGCCAACACTAATGTCCCATCAACAAGCAGTTTCAAACAGGATATGGCTGAAGCTGAAGCCTTCAGCAGCTTAGAGAACTGGAATCCTACAATGATGTATAAGGTACAAAATTTATGGCTTACAGTTCTGAAGAAAAAGTTAAAATGTTTGAATATATGCTTGTTGATCTCAAAGCTGCTGTTGAGAAGCATGATGCTTTATTATCTGAAATCTCTAAGCTTAAAGCTGATCTTAAAACTAATTCCAGTAAACTGGACAGTTTCCATAAGTTGGAAACTGAGCTTGATGAATTAAAACACGTCAACTCCATTTTACTGGAAGAAAAGAGAGAAACAGATATAAAGCATGCCAAGCTTCAAAAGATAGTTGACTCTTGGTGCCAATCTGCACAAAAAGTCAGCCATTGTATAAGTCAACAGATTCCTGCACAAATCCAAGCCTATCTTGGAGGGGATCTTGACACAGCAGCTTCCATTGTTGAGATAAGTAATTTAAAAGAAGATTTATCCACTCTTGGTGAGCTTCCAAATACATTCATTCAAAATGTGAATGGTAAGCTAATCTCAACAAACAGGTTTGTCAGGCGTCAAAATACTGACAGCTTATGTGAACCAAGCTCAAAAGCTGATGTTGGAGTTTGTTCTCCAAAACAGCCTGCTAAGTGCTCTGCTAGCTCACATAAGCAAAAGAAAGGAAAACATGCTCAAACTGAAGCTGTGGATGCTAAACCTGTTGACAAAACAGGTTCTGAGTCCAAAGCTGTTGGTAAAAAGCATGTTAATCCTTTTGATGCTAAACATTTTGAAAATAAGTTTTCAAAAAGTAAGCAGCCTGTTTTCAACAAGGGTAAGTCTCAGGTTGAAAACAAAACTGCTCTGATTTCAAATAAGTTTTCAAATCATGGTGGTAAGTTGGTTTTAAATGAAAATAAGTTTTTCAAAACCAAACACAGTGAGTATGCTGATAGGCAGCATAAATCACAACTCAGTAGGGGCAAAGGCAAAGCCATTGCTCAAACTGAGACAACTGGGAATAAGTTTCCAAACCTGTGGAAGCTCAAAGGCCAATCAAGCTTCCTGTCTTTGACATCTGTCCTCCCAAAAAGAGGAAAGAAGAGACAGTCAAAGCTGTGGCCATTGAACTTACCACACAAGCTGTTGATTCTACAAAGAATGCTAAACCTGCTGAAAGAATCAACAAAAACAGATCAGAATGTGTTTCTGAAGGACCTTCTTCCAAAAATACTAAAAAGAGAAAATGTTACAAGTGTGGGAA
>JAANYP010001631.1:60781-190414 GCA_020465985.1 Centrapalus pauciflorus | reverse complement strand
TGAAAGAAAAGAGGTTAGTTATCACGGGGAACCCAAGCCATGACTGACTTGGTAATACCATTCTCGTCCACATACGTGAACGCTTTCAAGTACCCATCTCGCCTTTCAGGTGACTTGGGCCTTTGAACTGAATTCTGTTGTGGTGCCGAGTGATTTAGATTCACTCTTTGCCTTTGAGTAGGCATTTGTTGTGGTGCTCTAGAATAACTCTTATTATACTGCATTTCAGACTGTGATCCCTGAGCTCTTACCGGAACATAATGTCTAACGGGAGTATGTGACCTAACTGGAGTGTGTGACCTAACTGGAGTGTGTGACCTGCTAGGTGTGGTGCTCCTATAGACTTGTTGAGGTGCTGATCTAGATTGATTAATGACACGATTCGGTGAATTTGTCCTAACCACTTCTTTTGGTCCAACCTTAACCGGTGTTTGTTTCACAACAGGTTTTGGTGAGGCCTGCACAGTTTTCTCGGTACTCTGAGAACTACTCGTGCTCGCCACACTTGGTGAGGGCTTAACAGGTGTTTGATTCACTGTCTTAGGGGTAACATCTGCTTTCCTAATTGGACAGTGAGAAGCAACATGCCCTTTCGCGTGACATCTAAAGCAAGACATCTTATCCATGGACTTTTTGGTTGGTCCCTTAGATCTAGGTGTCTCACTAGTGTCTACATCCTTTGTTACATCTACAGTGTCTGTCTCTTCGACCTGGTCAGCCCATGAAATTTTCTGTTTTCCTGCAGGTGTTTCACTGGAGGAAGACACAAATTTCACTTGCTTGACCTTGACGGTTGAGTCAGTCACCTTAGGTGTATTTTCAACTTTAGGCTCAGGTGTAGTTTCAGGTAGGTCCTCTAAGTCTACTGAGTTGTCAGTTTTCTCCTGAGGCTGAGGCACATAGTTGGCATTGAAAGGTGGAGGAATTTCGTGAAAACCTAGACCTACAGACTTCTTAGACTGTCTTTGGGCATCTAAGACTTTTCCTAGGTTTAGGCTCGAATTCCTAAACTTTTCCAGCTTGCTATTTGCCTCTGCTACCTTAACCTTGGTCTCGGCTAGCTCTATGTCCTTATCCTTCAGACTTTTGGTCAAGGCCTCTACGTGCTCATACATTAGTTCTATCCTAACACACTGCTCACTCAGTTTGTCTTTTAGAACTATTACGTCTTGAGCATCAGCCTTAAGCTTTTCTTTTAAATCTTGCTTTATATCATTTAGGCTAGCGTTTTCTATTTTTAAGTTTTCATTTTGAGCAGAGATGGTTTTGTGTGAGTCTAAGACTAGATTTAACCTATCATTAGAAGTAGCACACAAAGCACATAATTCTGAAAATAGAGAATAAGAAAGACTAACCTTAGAGTTGTCAGATTCCACGTTGGCCATCTGAGCAGCAAACTCCAGCACGGTCTGATCATTCGCCTTCTCTACCCACATCGGACTGTTTTCCCTTGTGGTCTGCTCGTCTTCTTCACAACCATTCTCAGTAACTTCAGCCATGAAAGCTCTAGCATTGGACTCAGGATGTGAACTCCAGTCATAGGTACCATCTAGCTGTCTGTCAGAAGTGACATTGGATATTAGACCCGCTAGATTGGCTTGACCAGATGAAGAACTCGGAAGGTATCTTTGTTGGGACTGATTTTGGTACTGTCCTTGATGCTGACTCTGTCCTTGGTATGACTCTACCTTCGGTCTTTGACACTCCCTGGCGAAGTGTCCCAATCCCTGACAGTTGTAGCATTTGACTTTAGACTTATCAAATCCTATCCCTTTGTTGTTCATTTGCAGATTCCTCCCAGTTCGCTTGATGAATCTTTTTACCCTCTGGGTCACCATGGCCAGTTGCCACTTAAGATCCATTTCCTCTAAGTCATCAGGGTCGACCTGATCGTAATCTTCATCCCAAAGAGCCGGATCATTGATCTTCCCTTGAACACAATTTCCATAAGCGGCCACAAACGAAGCAAGTAGATTCAGATGCTCTTCCGCTGACTTTGCGCTCATGGGCATCTTCGAATAGCTCTGACTGGTCGATGCCTGGTGGACTTGAGGTTGCGGTTCTTCCGATCTTCCTAACCCTAAGAACGCGCGATTCAGTGAGTCTTCGGACTCTGGTGGCGATGACGTTTCTCCGGTGAAAAACGCTGTAGCACTCTTCGGTTCAGCTGTCA
Organism: Centrapalus pauciflorus; assembly: GCA_020465985.1. Taxonomy (NCBI): domain Eukaryota; kingdom Viridiplantae; phylum Streptophyta; class Magnoliopsida; order Asterales; family Asteraceae; genus Centrapalus; species Centrapalus pauciflorus. Next base: position 188,241 of record JAANYP010001631.1, on the reverse strand, counting down.
CTGATGATTTAGATGTCTTTCCAAAATACATAGCCGGATTCTGGACTTGCTCGTAATCAGTCTCAGCCTTAATCATCTCGAAGTATATGCCCTCAACGTTCCCACAATATCATCAAGTGATTGAGCATAATACTTGTCCTCATTAAGCTTAATCATTGCCACGTACATAGCCCATTTGGCTGGTAGGGCATCAAGAAGCTTGTTGTTCTTGTCAGTGTCAGAATACTCAATGCCATGACTTTCAAGCTCTGTTATCAGATGATAGAACCTTGTGATAATATCATCTAACTGTTCATCCTTAATAGCCTTGAAAATCGCAAACTGTTGGGTCAACAGCTCTGTACGCTTTCTACGCACCCGAGGATTACCTTCACACCTTTTCTGGATAGACTCCCAAAGTTCCTTCGACGTCCTTTGAGTCCGAAATGTGTGTAAAATATCTTGAGGTAAAGCCATACGGATTATGGAGAAAGCTTTGTTTTCAGCTTCAAATAGTTTCTTGTCATCCTCTTTCATCATCTGATATGACAAGACCTTTTGACGGCCTTCAACTTCAGATACTGGTGGAATGTACCCTTCATCTATGCACACCCACATGCGCATATCGTTGAATCGTACAAAATCCGTAAATCTGTCCTTCCACCAGTAATAATCCTCAACTTTCATCAGCTTTGGCGGTGCATTTGCCTTCCCAACTTCGTGATCCATCTCAAGGAATTTCTGAAGGTTTGACATCTTTTCTGAAAGAAATTGAATTTGAACTTAATTAATTTAATTCGAAACTGATTTAGACTAACTTATTCGAATCTAGATAGATTCGAAACTAATTAATATTAAATCTGTTGAGATTAAATTCGATTAAGTCTTAAAAGTCAATTAGATTCGAAATTATGTCAGATTCGAAGAACTCCTTAGATTCGAAGATCCTTAGAATCGAAGGCACAGCAGAGTCGAATGTCAGCAGATTCGAAGTACAGAATCGAAACAGTAACAAACTCGAAACAAACTCGAAACAATATAGACTCGAGATCCAATTCGAATGAAGTAACAGATTCAAAACAAGGTAGACTCGAAACTCTCTGAAATTGACTCGAAAGGAGCGTATTTAGGTTAGACTCGAAAATAAAGTAAAACCCTAATTACCCCAATAGATTCGAGCGCCGCAAACTCGAAAAACGGCTAACACGTTGATTTTTTGACGTTTTACAGATTAAACCACTATTTTTCAAACGAAAAATAATGATTTCGATCAAAAACGTGAAAAACAACAAAGTGTTTCCCGAATACGAATTTGCTAAGCTCAAAAACCCGTTTTTGAGAGCAAAACCGTCCAACTAGCGTCAAGAAACCTAGAATGTATCTGATGAACACGAAGAACACCAAGAACACTCCCTAGTCTCTGATACCACTTGTAAGGTCTACGACTGCAAGATCTATCTAGACGCGGATCCGTGAACGAGTGCGGAATCCTCGTTGACGGTTAGACGGACAACTCTCAACCAACGGAAACAAGGAGACTATTAGACGCTGAACGAACGACACACGAACGATCCTACGTACTAATTCTCTCCGAAACAGCACTCACCTAGCTGATAAACTCGAGATCGCCTCTTGCTCAATTCCTCACGAATTCTGCAAAAAGTCTTCTAATTATTCGAGTCTATCCCTAATTATAGACCCTGATTCGAGTCTGTTGTGGGCCAACCTTGAATCTGGCCCAAGGCCCATTCGAATCTGTCCATCTGACAGTCTCGAATCTAGCCTATTTTCGAATCTATGGTTACATTCGAATCTATCACAGATTCGAATGTCAACCCATATATAATTCGAATCTAGCCTTTTACATAAACAACTAAGTGTTTGAAACTTATGATATTACCTTATGAATGATTTTATCTTTGTACTTTATGTTTGAACTTCTTGTAATACGTTACATCAAGTTCAAACATACAAACACTAATAATCATCAATCATACATAATATATATATATAACAAACATATGCTAAATCACAATGTAAGACAACTTAGACTGCTATCGTCACACGGGATGTACCAACAGGTTTGCCTTCTGTTTTGGCTTGAAAGTTGGTCCTACCAGTTCTTTTCAGAAATCTTTTGGCTCTCATGGTCAGCATTGCATGTTGCCACTTTAAATCCATCTCTTCAAGATCATCTGGATGAATTTGTTCCAAGTCTTCAACATTTAGAGCAAATAATCCATCATTGGCAACAAAAGCTTCATAATGAGTTTCAGCAGAATTGCCATCACCACCTGAAAAAGAATCACAGTTATTAGATTTTTCAGAGGACAGAAGAGCAGTGTTGTGATTATAAGAAAAGGATTTCTTTTTAGCATCAATCTCAGTCTCAAACACTCTTAAACTGTTATACAGATCATCCAATTCTATCTCATCAAGAGTGTCTTTTGTTCTCCACTGTGCAGCTTAGACTGTCCATTCTTCTCCAAGAGATCTGAGAAACTTTCTGTTGACTTCATCTTGATCCAGATTGACCTTTGCACTTTCCCGTTCACTTATCAGTTTGTTGAACCTGTCAAAGATTTGAGTGAGGTTTTCATTCTTGCCACCAGAAAAGTTTTCATACTGCTGTTTCAAGAGGTCTTTTTGATTTCTCTTGGTACTGGCATTACCAGCAAACCTCTTCTCTAAGGCATTCCAAAGAGAGTGAGCAGTATAAAACTTTTTGAACTGATGTTGATAAGCATTAGGAATGGCTATTTGTAATAGTGTGAGTGCTTTCACTTCATTCATTCTAGCCTTCCTTTCAAGTTCAGTTTTTGGAGGGGTTTTGACTGGTTTTCCCTCAGCATCAAGTTCTGGATCAACTACAGGAGGGAATTCAACAGCTTCCCATATGGCATAATCAATGAATTGAATATGCTGTTGAATCCTGAGTTTCCACATCTCAAACTCAGTGGGCTTGAGCATAGGCACTTTGAGTCCTTGCCCAGATCCACTGCTGCTATTTTCAAATTCCATTGTAAAAGATTAAAAATTTGAAAGAAAGTTTTCGACTTTGAAAAACAAAGAACAACCTGTCTCTGATACCACTTGTCAGGATCTAAAACTAAATAACCAAGATTAACTGATTTGAAATTTATCAGAGTATAAATCAATAATCTTGCTTTGAATCAAAGTTTAATTAAGAAGTTTGCGGAATAACACTTAATTATTTTAACAAAAACTTTCAGAATCAATAAAGCATAAAACATAAGAAGTAATCAGGACTGTTTGTATTGCTGAATTCAATGATTACAATCACCTCTAATCTGTTTGATTAGACGAAGAACACAGACTGTTCTTAGGGTTTTACAACCTTAGAGGCTTATGAAAACTTAAACAATAAAGCAATTACAGACTCAAAATATGCAGAAAACTTCTATATTCTTCTATACAATATTCTGTCTATTTATATTGCTTTTTGGACTTGTTTCCTTGAATGACTATGACTTTTCTGATAGTAGATATGCTGGAATCTTCGTGTAGATATCTTTCCTGAAAATCAGCACTTTCTGTTTATGAAACTGTTGAGCAGCTTGAATGTCTTGACAGCATGAACTGAGCAGCTTGAGTTGTTTTGCTCTGGCAGCTTGAACTTTACACTGGCAGCTCGAGTTTCTTCAACTAGCAGCATGAACTTTGTATTTACATAAAAAATCTACTAACAGTCTGAGAAGTCTAACTAACAGCTTGAGCATACTTAAACTATTTCCCAACAGTTTTGGAGTTTAAGACCTCCAGAAATTATTTGGGAAATCGAAAGTTTGACAGCTCAAAAATGGCCAACATAGGGTTTTTAAAGAGCTTTTTCACCAACCTAAACATCTCGAAAAATGGCCGTTCTTGATTCTAAAAATCCTTTGTATATAGTAGTTTAATTTCCTAGCAAACCAAAGTCTAAAACATTTTGGAGCTTGGTCAAAAACAGCCTCAAACTAGGCCGAAAAACCTCCGAAAAAGCTGGAAAATTATATAAATATAAACTTGACGTTTTAAGCGGATTTTATTTATAAACTTGTAATGTTGGGTGATTTAAGACTTTAAAATCTATAAATATATATATATATATATCATCATATATTAGAGATATTAAGTCCTTATTATCATTTAGGACTCGATTAAACTCGCACGACGCATCATCCACCCGTTCACGCTAAATAGTTTTTTACGCTAGTTTTTGCCATCGCAATCTCGGTGAGTTCTCATAGCCCCTATTTTCACACTGTTATGTTTTGAGGATGAAATACATGCTTTGTTTTTATATGGACACGAAAATATCTTCATTTCTATTATGTAATACACATGTGGTTCAATCAGCCCTTATATCATGAACCGTTAATTGCATTTATTTGTAAGCGCGAATATATTGTGGATAGATCTATCGGGAGTCATGTCCCCCATTCGGGTTAGTTCGGGTCGGCTAACAGCGAGTACATATATATTTAACACATGGTATTACATATGGGAATACTGCACAGGGCAAACTCTTTTAATTAAGCTTCGGTTGCATGATGGTTTATATGTAATACATAACATGGAATTTATGATTTTATAAATTCAATCTCTATTATTGTTGTCCATACAAGTCAGATTTACGTGTAAACCTATGAGTTCACCAACAATTTTGTTGACGTATTTTAGCGTGTATTTTTAGGAAATTAAGGCAAGTCCATCACATCGGTAGTATTTTCAAGCTTCCGCATTTAAGGAGTCGCACTCTGTTTCAAACCGTCGGAGATTTATTTGCATTATTTTGGATGATTTAATTATGTATTTAAATCTCTGTACCTTGCGAACTTCTCTTTATCATTTTGGGTTATGTAAAACATTATATCTCTTAAAGTTATACCGATGTATTTTTGAAAACGTCCATATAGTGGTCGTTCGTTATGATTATGGTTATGCTTCCGCGACGTCACGCTTCGTTGCCAACCGGGGTAACGGGGTGTGACAGATTGGTATCAGAGCCATAGTTATAGTGAACTAGGTTGCATTAGTACCCTAGACTATAACTGCACTTAAGTTTTACTGATTTTAAAAATATTTTGTAACTAACTAAAAGACTATGAATGGTCCTTGATAGCAGAAAACATGTCCCACCCGGAGACCATCATTTTGTCAGATTCAGAGGATGAGTACACCCCTACGAGCCCCGAAGTCACTGAGGTTTTCACTGAAGGAGAACCATCTGAGGAAGAAGACCCCTCTGAAGACCCAATGGAGGAGTCAGAAGAGGAACCGATGGAAGAAGATGACGCTGGAGAGGATCCACCGCCCCCAACAGTCCCCTCCCGCATTCCATACCACCCGGCAGAGCCATCAATTAAGCCATATCGGCCTTACCCAAACGGCCCTAAAATGTTGTATACACCCCGAAAGCGGGTGATCACGCCAAGACGGGAGTCTATTCCCATCCCGACTCCCCAACCCAATCCCCCACCACCACACCGACGTGTAGACGCCCGACAATGGGGCTGGATACCTGAAACCCTCTGTGAATGGAGGCAAGAGGAAGGAATCCCTTCCCACTTTGAGATCGGAGGACCATCCTCCGCACCTATCCCGTCACTCACTCAAGAACCCGCCGAACAGACCATACCACTCTTGGTAGCACGGTCTTCCAGGCATGATCGCCAACTTCGGTTGCTTAACCAAGACATCGGAGAAATGACCGCTCGTTTAGAGCGGGAGGAGTTACAAAACTCCAACATATACTGGGCCAACCAGCACGCCCTCGCCATTCAGCAGGACGGACTGAACGAGCTCCGGCAACGATTAGCCGAGAGCGAGGCCCGCAATGAGGAGCTGGCACAGCGCCTCAATGCTTTAGAAAAGGGAGAGACCCCTGATCACTCCCGCACCTAGTACCCCCCTCTATCTTTGTAATATTAGGAAATTATTATGTAATAGTGTAGGACTAAAATTTCCGGGTAATAACCCGCCCCAATGTAAGAAAATTATGAATGATTAATGAAAAATTGCAAGTTATTTATGAAATTGTGTTTGATGATTATAGTGTTGTGCCTTAAGAAAAATTTACATCTTTAAGATTCAACTTCTTACGCTATGCTATTTTCTTTAAACTTTAAGATAATGCCGCTGAGACGAGTTATGAGCGCCGAAATTGAGGAACTAGTTGCACAAAGAGTGGCTGCTGCTATAGCCACTTACGAGACCAACAGAAACAGTTCAGCTAACGGAGATGGTGGTGCTAGCCGCACCACGGGAGGAACTGAAACCCACCCTAAGGGTTGCAGAATTAAGGGGTTTTTGAGCTGCAAGCCCCGATACTTCAATGGGACCGAAGGAGCCGTCAGATTAGTACGATGGTTCGAAAAGTTGGAATCTGTCTTCCGTGTTAGCGGATGCATTGAAGGAGACAAAGTAAAGTTCGCCACCCACACTATGCAAGACAGCGCCTTGACATGGTGGAACTCGTATACCCAGTCTGTGGGAATTGATGCAGCTTACCAACTCGCTTGGACCGAGTTGAAGCAGATGATGACCGATGAGTATTGCCCGAGGAATGAGCTACAGAAAATGGAGTCAGAGTTTTGGAATCTAGCTATGAAGGGAACGGATGTAGCTGGGTACACCAACCGATTCCACGAACTAAGTATTCTGTGCCCTCAGATGGTGACCCCTGAGTACAAGAAAATCGAGCGTTACATTTGGGGACTCGCTCCTAAAATTCAAGGTAATGTCACTGCCTCAAACCCATCCACCATACAGGACGCCATCAGAATGGCCAACAACCTTATGGATCAAGTGTCTCGGAGAAATGAAGCCAAGGCCGAGGAAAACAAGAGAAAGTGGGAGGACAAGTCAGGGAGGAATACGGGCTCGCAATCCAAGAAGCCCTAGACAATCAAGGCTTATGTAGCAGGAACTGAGTCAAGGAAGGGCTACACAGGTACCAAGCCTTTCTGCACCCAATGTACTTTTCATCACAACAAGGGTCCCTGCCCAACCCCTTGTGGAAAACAAAAACGTATTGGCCATGTGGCCAAAGACTGTAAATTTGGAACCCCGGTGTCAATGGCCGCAATCAGAGAGGCTGCTATGAATGTGGAGCTACTGGGCACTTCAAGAGTGAGTGTCCGAAGTTGAGAAATGGTGGAGGAGCTCAGGGGAGAGCTTTTGTGTTAGGAGCAGGTGACGCTCATCAGGATCCCCACGTGGTATCAGGTACGTTTCTTTTAAATGACATTTACGCTTACGTACTCTTTGATACTGGGGCTGATAGGAGCTTTATATCTGATAAGTTTTGTAAGCAATTGAATGCCACTCCTTTTCCCTTAGACAACTCTTATACTATAGAACTGGCTGACGGCAAAATAATAGAGGCAAGTAGTATTATTAAGGAATGCACGCTAAAGCTGGCAGATCATCCCTTTAAGATAGACTTGATGCCTATAGAACTCGGAAGTTTTGATGTAATAATTCGTATGGATTGGTTGTCACACAACCATACCGAGATTTTGTGCAGTAAGAAAGTGGTACGGATACCACTCCATAAGAAGAAGGTCCTAACAGTCCAAGGGGAAAGAAAGAACCGACAGCTGAATGTCATATCCGGCCTAAGAACATTAAAGTGCCTTAGGAAAGGTTGCCATGCAGTACTGGTACAAATTGCAGAAAAAGAGTCAAAGGAGAAGAGACTCGAGGATATTCCAGTGGTTTGTGACTATCCGAAGGTCTTCTTGGAAGAATTGCCTGGACTTCTGCCAACTAGGCAAGTAGAGTTTCAAATCGATTTGGTGCCGGGAGCTGCACCGGTCGCAAGAGCCCCATATAGACTCGCTCCTTCTGAAATGCAAGAGCTATCCAATCAATTACAAGAGTTGATGGATAAAGGATTCATTCGACCAAGTTCCTCACCGTGGGGAGCTCCGGTCTTGTTCGTGAAAAAGAAAGACGGATCCTTCAGGATGTGCATAGACTACCGAGAACTAAACAAGTTAACAGTAAAGAACCGCTACCCCATTCCCAGAATTGACGACCTGTTTGACCAACTACAGGGATTTAGTTTCTACTCTAAGATTGATCTGCGATCCGGTTATCATCAAGTAAAGGTTCGAGAAGAAGACATTCCCAAGACAGCATTCAGAACTCGTTATGGACATTACGAATTCCAGGTGATGCCATTCGGTTTGACCAACGCACCAGCCGTATTCATGGACCTCATGAATTGGGTGTGTAAACCGTATCTGGACAAATTTGTAATAGTGTTCATAGACGATATCCTCATCTATTCCAGAAATAAGGAGGAGAACGAACAACATCTCAAGCTGATCTTAGAGCTGTTAGAGAAGGAACAGTTGTAGGCCAAAATTTCAAAATGTGAATTTTGGTTGCGAGAAGTTAAATTCCTTGGACACGTGATCAACAGCCAGGGAATCCAAGTTGATCCATCAAAAATCGAGGCCATAAAGAACTGGGCGACTCCTAGAACTCCCACGGAAATCCGCCAATTTCTAGGACTTGCTGGTTAGTATAGGCGATTTATTGAAAACTTCTCAAAGATAGCAGGTTCCCTAACAGAGTTGACTCGGAAGGATGTAAAATATATCTGGGGTGAAGAGCAAGAAAAGGCGTTTCAGCAGTTAAAGCAAAGATTGTGTAGTGCACCAATTCTATCCTTACCTGAAGGGACTGAAAATTTTGTGGTCTACTGTGATGCCTCACACAATAGATTAGGTTGTGTGCTCATGCAAAGGGATAAGGTCATTGCTTACGCATCACGGCAACTCAAAATTCACGAGGTGAACTATACGACTCATGATTTGGAGCTTGGAGCAGTGGTGTTTTCTCTCAAAATATGGAGGCACTACCTGTACGGAACTAAGTGCACGGTCTTCACAGGCCATAAAAGCCTTCAGCATATCCTGAATCAGAAAGAGTTAAATATGAGGCAACGTCGTTAGGTTGAACTGCTTAGCAATTATGACTGCGAAATTCGTTATCATCCAAGGAAGGCGAATGTCGTAGCTGATGCCCTGAGCCGAAAGGAACGGGTTAAGCCATTGAGAGTCCGAGCTTTGGTCATGACTATACAGTCAAACCTAAACTCTCAAGTCCGCGAGGCACAAGAAGAAGCAGTCAAGGAGGGTAATCTACTGGATGAAGCCTTGAGAGGTATGGATAAGCAGTTTGAAATCAAGTCAGATGGATGTCGATACTTCATGGGCAGAATTTGGCTACAAAAATTTGGAGGAGTAAGGAAACTGATCATGGATGAAGGGCATAAAACAAGATACGCTATTCATCCAGGGTCAGATAAGATGTACCACGACTTGAAGGGAATGTACTGATGGCCAAACATGAAGGCTGACATTGCTACCTATGTCAGCAAGTGCTTAACATGTTTGAAGGTTAAGGCTGAGCACCAGAAACCATCAGGATTGCTAGTTCAACCAGAAATACCCCAGTGGAAGTGGGAAAACATCACCATGGATTTCATCACCAAGTTGCCAAAGACTTCTGGAGGTTATTATACTATTTGGGTGGTTGTGGATCGACTTACCAAAACCGCGCACTTCCTGCCAATCAAGGAGACCGATAAGATGGATAAGTTAACACGAATCTATCTTAAAGAAGTCCTCTCAAGGCATGGAGTACCTGTATCAATTATATCAGATAGGGACAGCCGGTTCACATCAAGATATTGGCAGTCATTGCAAGAAGCACTGGGTACACGTCTAGATATGAGCACAGCCTACCACCTGCAAATGGATGGTCAGAGTGAAAGGACGATTCAGACGTTGGAAGACATGCTAAGGGCATGTGTTATCGACTTTGGCAAAAGTTGGGACAGGCACCTGCCATTAGTGGAGTTTTCCTATAACAACAACTATCACTCAAGTATTAAGACCGCCCCATTCGAGGCACTCTACGGATGAAAGTGTCGATCACCACTTTGTTGGGCTGAAGTAGGAGATAGTCAGATTACCGGACCTGAGATCATCCAAGAGACTACAGAAAAGATAGCCCAGACTCGAAACCGATTAAAGATCGCGCGGGATCGACAGAAAAGCTATGCCGATGTTCGATGGAAGGATTTAGAATTTCAAGAGGGAGATCAAGTAATGTTGAAAGTCTCGCCTTGGAAAGGCATGATCCGTTTCGGGAAACGGGGAAAACTCAATCCTCGTTATATCGGACCATTCAAGATCACCAAAAGATTTGGCCCGGTAGATTACCTACTCGATCTGCCCTCAGAGCTTAGTAACGTTCATAATACCTTCCACGTGTCCAATTTTAAGAAGTGTCTGGCTGATGAATCACTCGTTATACCCATGGACGAGCTGGAGTTAGACGATAAGTTGAACTTCATTGAGCAACCTGTAGAAATAATGGACCGAGAAGCCAAGAAACTAAAGCACAGCCGGATCCCGATAATAAAAGTCAGATGGAACTCAAAGCGAGGTCCTGAGTTTACATGGGAATGCGAAGATCAGTTCCAGGAAAAATACCCTCACCTGTTCTCAAGTACTCATGAAGTGGGGAACACGAGCTAATTTCGGGACGAAATTCCCTTAACAGGGGGAGACTGTAACATCCGGCACTAAACCAGGTTAGCAACAATGACCTAATGTGTATTTAATAGTCAATTATAGCCTAATCAGTGGTCATTAGAAATTAATCAAGTGATTAACAAGGTTTATTAGAAAATTCAACTCAATTAGAATCAAATTCATCGGTGCGATGAATCGGGAAATCAATTAATCCGATCAATTTACGATATGAAGGATTAATTCAACAAAGTACATAAGTAATCTATGATTAGTAACACTAATCATACACTAATACAATTACTTAACATTAATTATGCAAGACTAAAACAATTCATTAAAACAATGCATTCAAAAGTATTTATGGAATTACATAAAAAGAGAAATACAAGAATACACCTTGAAATACATTTAAACAAAAAAAAAAATTAAAAATACATAGAAATATCACTAGGTGGCCGGCCATAGGGTAAGTACTACCCAAGATTTGATTTCAATTTTTATTTCCCAACTCCATAACCTTTCATAATCAAATCTTTCACACCCCTCACCCTTTCATTTCACCCATTATCACACTCCACCTCCATTTGCAAGACTTCAAATTTTCTCTATAAATAGAGACCCAAACCCTCTCATTTTCTTCACACCTTCAAAGTCTAAACTCTCTCTTTCTTCCTCTCTTCAAAACCGGCCACAAGGCCTTCACAAAGAAAAATTTGTGCAACTTTCATATTCTTGTAATTTTCAAGTGTTTTTGGGTGAAATCTTCCAAGAGTTTCAACTTCTACTTGGTTTCATCCTTCTAATACCCCAAAGTAAGTAAATACTAACTTATTTCATCATACATTTATGTTTATATAAGTCTTGCTTAATATATATAATCACCAACAACAACAAGTTTCATAAAAACTCAAGTTTATAAGTTTCTAGTTCTTATTTTTAAGTTGTTTCTTAAATGTGTTTATGAATATATGAACACATTATAAGCATGTTAATATTATCAAAAACATGTGTTATATATGTGTTATATAACCTTTATAACTTTTATACAAGTAGTCTTTGAATAAACAACAAGAATCATAAGTTGTTTCAAGTTTATAAAACTGCGGATTTTCGGCAGAAAATTTATATCGACTTTGAAAAATCATAACTAATTTATAACACAACGAATTGAGTTGATTCTTGTCTCAAAAGTTAGATCTATGTCTTAAATATAGATCTGGAATTTTTCATAATTTGTTTTGGAGATTAAGACCTCCAGAAATTATTTGGGAAACCGAAAGTTTGACAGCTCAACAATGGCCAACATAGGGTTTCTAACGAGCTTTTTAACCAACCTAAACATCTCGAAAAATGGCCGTTCTTGATTCTAAAAATCCTTTGTATATAGTAGTTTAGTGTCCTAGAAAACCAAAGTCTAAAACATTTTGGAGCTTGGTCAAAAACAGCCTCAAAGTAGGCCAGAAAACCTCCGAAAAAGCTGGAAAATTATATAAATATAAACTTGACGTTTTAAGCGGATTTTATTTATAAACTTGTAATGTTGGGTGATTTAAGACATAAAAATCTATAAATATATATACATATATATATATATATATATATATATATATATATATATATATATATATATATATATATATATATATATATATATATATATATATATATATATATATCATCATATATTAGAGATATTAAGTCCTTATTATTATTTAGGACTCGATTAAACTCGCACGACGCATCATCGACCCGTTCAGGCTAAATAGCTTTTTACGCTAGTTTTTGCCATCGCAATCTCGGTGAGTTCTCATAGCCCCTATTTTCACACTGTTATGTTTTTTGGATGAAATACATGCTTCGTTTTTATATGGACACGAAAATATCTTCATTTCTATTGTGTATTACACATGTGGTTCCATCAGCCCTTATATCATGAACCGTTAATTGCATTTATTTGTAAGCGCGAATATATTGTGGATAGATCTATCGAGAGTCATGTCCCCCATTCGGGTTAGTTCGGGTCGGCTAACAGCGAGTGCATATCTATTTAACACACGGTATTACGTATGGGAATACTGCACAGGGCAAACTTATTTTAATTAAGCTTCGGTTGCATGATGGTTTATATGTAATACATAACATGGAATTTATGATTTTATAAATTCAATCTATATTATTGTTGTCCATACAAGTCAGATTTACGTGTAAACCTATGAGCTCACCAACAATTTTGTTGACGTATTTTAGCGTGTATTTTCAGGAAATTAAGGCAAGTCCATCACATCGGTAGTATTTTCAAGCTTCCACATTTAAGGAGTCGCACTCTGTTTCAAACCGTCGAAGATTTATTTGCATTATTTTGGATGATTTAATTATGTATTTAAATCTCTGTACCTTGCGAACTTCTCTTTATCATTCTGGGTTATGTAAAACATTATATCTCTTAAAGTTATACCGATGTATTTTTGAAAACGTCCATATAGTGGTCGTTCGTTATGATTATGGTTATGCTTCCGCGACGTCACGCTTCGTTGCCAACCGGGGTAACGGGGTGTGACATCATCAAACCATTCCAAAGATGTCATGGAAATACGTGAAGGCCCGATGACAAGAGGACGAGCGAAGAAGATCAAAGAAGTTTTTACGAGCTTAGTTGTTGATATCCGAAAGTCTGAATGCAAAGACAATGCTCAACCGCAAGTGATGAAACATGTTACTAGACTTGAAGCATTGGCTCCTAATATGGAAGCATGAAAGCACAAAAGGTGCATTTTCTTGAGTCTTTGAAATACTATGGGCTAGTACTAAGCCCAAGTGGTAGAATGGATATATTTTGAAGTCCATTAGAAGTTTATTTGAGTCCAATAAAGGCCTAGAAATGCCTAATCATTTTTGAGTTTGAAAGTTCTAGAATTATCTACCAAGTGATGACAAAATGTCTAGATTCATGGTTAAAGTCCCATCTTTAATCCATTTAATTTAATTAGTGTCTTTTGAGTTGGTTTTTTAAGCCTATAAATAGATGGCTTCCTATGTACTTTCACATCAGTTCATTTGAGAAATAAATATCTTTCTTTCGAGTTTTACTCATCTTTGTGAGCTTTGTTCTTTGTTGGAGAGTTCATAGTTCAAGAACTTATCAAGATTGTGAGCACATTCTTGTGGCGTTTTCGTGTTCCTTCGATTCTTAGTTCTTATAACTAACGGGTCAAGGATTTTCTCTAGGCGTGTTAGGGTCCCAATTTATCGGGTTCTTCGATGCCTATCTATCCTATACGAAGGTTCCAAGTTACATTTAACTTGCGGGTCAACGTTTTGTATCAAAACCCTTCTTGTGTTCAGTGCTTTCCTTGGACTCACCGTCTTCGTTCTTCGCATCCTATTGAAGTCGGACTTGATCCTCATAAACTTGACTGGGTGACATTGGAACAAGAGTTTTGGACTTTGTTTTGTGAACAAGGGTATACTTGTTGGTGAAGCCATCGTGTTTTACGTGCCGATCATATTGCCATGGTCTACCAAGTAACAAATGGCTTGCTTGCATAGGTACAACATCACATAGGACTTCATCTTCATACTTACCAATAGGAAATGACACCAAAACCTGCTTTGTAACTCGCACCTCACCACTATCATTAAGCCATTGGAGTTTATATGGCTGTTGATGCTTCATTGTCGGTAATCCTAGTTTACAACCATGGCAACACTAGCCAAATTAGTACAACTCCCACAATCAATTATAACACTACATACCTTGCCTTGAACATAACACCGGGTGTGAAAGATGTTCCCCTAGTGCGTCATCTTCTTCCTTAAAATGGGTGCTTAAGGCTCGTCTTGCCACCAACAATTCTCCTTCAACTGCTAGCTCTTCTTCCCAATCCGTGTCATCGTGTGAGGATTCAGAAGCATCTGTTTCGATTTCTCCATCTTCTCTAATCACCATTGCAAGCTTGTTTGGAAATTGACTTGCAATAAGACCCCTGCCAAGGCACTTAAAACATTTTATTTCACGAGTCTTAGGAACTTCAGAACTAGTTTTCTCCTTTCATGTGCTTTTTGTTCCAGATTTTGGATTAGAAGAGTTTAAAATTTCAGGCCTTTTGGAGCTACTTGCTTTCCAAGCATTCGTTCTTGACCCACCCCCTCTCTTTTGTTGCTTTTCAATCTTAACTGCCATATGAACCATGTCCTCAATCTCAACATAATGGTGCATCTCAACACGATCTCGAATTTCATAATTTAGACCATTTAAGAACCTCGCCATGGTAGCTTCTCTATCCTCCTGAATATTCGCCCGGATCATAGTAACCTCCTTTTCTTTGAAGTAATCATCAACAGACTTACTTCCTTGCTTAGACTTTGAAGTTTGTTGTTAATCACGGTAGTAATGACTTGGTACAAAACGTCGCCTCATGACCATCTTCATTTCATCCCAAGTATCGATGGGTCTCTCTTCATTTCTTTGCCTACTAATCACAAGTTGATCCCACCATGTTAGTGCATAATCAGTAAATTCAACAACGATGAGTTCTACCTTCTTCCGGTTGGAGTATTCATGGCAATCAAAGATGAATTCCATCTTAGTCTCCCAATCGATGTAAGCTTCCGGATCCGACATTCCTTGAAAAGATGGAATTTTCATCTTTATTGAACTCAAGTTGTTGTCTCTATGTTGCCTTCGTCTAGGTGGTCTTCTTTGAAGTTCCTCATCCCATTCAGCACCTCTAGAACCGTAATCATGATTTTCGTAAGAAACTTGTGATGGTGTTCGTTCACGTGGTATTTGGGCCTCCAATTGGTCCATTCTTTCATGAACTTGCGTGAACTCGTCTCTCATTAATCGTCGCATTTCATCCATGAGAGCTTGAACTTCAAGATTTGGAAGGGGTTGATCATCCGCCATCTTGTATATCTGCAAAAAAACAATAAATAATAAAAAAGATTATGACCTCTCCGCTCTCCCTTACGTGTTTCGTTCAAGTTGATTAAGCTCTCAACACTCGTGCAACAAAGGCTTTTTCCCTCGATTAATCTTACCACACTGCCTTTTACCTCTCTTTTTAATTCTTAAAGTTCAAAACAAACTAAAAGAAAGCGAAATCAAGTTAGGCTTGTGGCCTTGAGGAATTCAAAACGTACCAAACAACTTCAATAATTAAGTGTAACAAACCCAAAAGAAATATAATACTAAACAAAATTATTAACGTTCCTAAAAAAAATTTCACTTCTTTTTTTTTCTCTACTTTTTTTCCACTTCTTTTTTTTTATTTTGATAGCTTTTTTTATACTTTTATTTTCTTTTCACTTTTTTTTCTTTTTTTTTGAGGAACAAACTACACGACTTAATATAAAGAACCCAAATATATAACTTACTAATATCCCAACTTCTTTATTTTTTGATGATAGTAATCAAGTCAACTTGTGACGAGATCCAGGACTGTTACTTGAAATCCAAGATAAGAACAAGAAGAAACAAAAAAAAAAAAAACAATACGGAAAAAAACAAAGTATGATAGAAAACAAACCAATAGAAGTGGCTTTGATACCAAATGATGTGATCTCACCCGATGAATATGAGAATGATCACGAGTTGTCTGATCGTTCTATTGGATATTATTATGATATATGGATAGAACCGCGACCCGTTGCCTATAAACGAGGCAAGAACCTTGGTTTATATAGTGAAACCACGACCCGTTGCCTAGAAAGAGGCAAGAACCTTGGTATAAGAAAACACCACAACCAACCCCACCAAGTTGATTGATAAGTTTTGAACGTCACAAGCTAGAACACTTGATAAGTTCTAAAAGTTCGTAAGGAACAATAAGAGTTAAAAACTCACAATTACTCAAATGAAGGATGATTACAAATGAGAACTTTGGCCACTATGTATAGACGAAAATATAAGGAAAACCAACCATCTAGATAAGTAACAAAAGCTATCACGATAAGCGATCAAATAAGCAAAACTACTTATCAAAAGGCCCTTCTTGACATTTCACCACTTGAATCTTCTAGAATGTGTGTTGGTTCATTGTATCTTGCAAAACCCTTAGTGTCTTCCATGTAAATGACCATGACCTTCAAAAATGCCTTGAAATGAAGAGAAGACTTTTAAATTGCCTTGTACTTAATCTTGACAAGTGCATTGAACATGGACACTCTTTTGGGCATCTTCTTGGACGTGGAAAATGGTCATATATTGGGCTTTTTTCTTCTTGAAAAAATAGAAAAAATGCTTAGCTTTCATTGGGGTTTTATTTGACTCAATTCGGGCTTGAAATGAGTGAGTTATGGACAAAACATGGGCTAAGTGTGGGGATGGCCGAAATTGTTTATTCATGGGCTACATTTGGGTAATCAACTTGGTCCATGAAAAACAAGGCTAATCATGGCCTTCAACTTGTAGCAAAATTAGGAAGCTTGCTTGGTTATTTTGCGAAGACACGGGAGCATTATTCCGGCAAGATTTAATCAGTCCATTGGTAGCATCTCGGAACATCTTAGATTTAGACCTTGTGATAGGCCCGATCTTCACCTTAATGGATCTTCATCATCTTGATCATTAGATGGGTTCTCATCAGTTAGGAACTTACTTTAGACATTGCTGAAACTGGACAACTGATATACCTTGCATGCTTACTTTTACATTCTATGTAATTACTTAGCATGCTTGCTGCTTACTTGTTTGTTGGTACATATGCATACTGCATTAACTGCTCTGGCCCGCATGCGAGATCTCCATTCAAATGAGAGAATTCTACAGATTCCTTTCCTATCTGCCCCGTTTCCATACACTTCCTGTAGGGCTTCGGCCTTACCCATGGGAATACAGATTTGTATATATATGTGTGGTAACTAATGGAACTCTTTTTACTCACTAAGCAATGGTACTTACTCTGTCATGACAACTCTCTTTTTAGAAAAAGCTGATAAGGGCAAGAACAAAGCAGGTAGTTCGTCCCAGGCTAAGTGAACCTGAATCCTTGATGATAGCAACCTTTTGGACCTAGTTGTTGCTGCCTATTTTTGACAAGGATATTTGCGATATCGGGTAGCTTGTTCAATCTTCTACACTCTGATTGAAGATTCTAGAAGCTAGAATAGACCACCATTATATCTTTACATATTTTGTACTCAAAGTATCGTAAAGTAACTTGAATCAGATATTTGGACCTGTGGTATCAAACACTTGTAATATTTAATTATTACTTAATGCATTGTCAACTTGTAATTTTATGACGTGTATTGTTTGTGGTAACCTGGGTGTTACACACTTCCTCCCCACTCGTGAAGACGAAGACAAACTGGCTGAACTGTATGTGAAAGAAATTATGACTAGACATGGTGTTTCGTTGTCTGTCGTATCTGATCGTGACAGAAGATTTACCTCTCACTTTTGAAGGGCCTTTCAGAGTGAACTGGGTACTGAACTTAAGATGAGCACCACTTATCACCCATAGACTGACGGGTAAAGTGAGAGAAATATCTTGTCTTTAGAAGATACGCTACGTGCCTGTGTGATTGATCTTGGTGGAAACTGGGATAATCACCTTCTGTTCGTGGAGTTTGCATATAATGATAGTTACCACTTGACTATTGGTATGCCTCCATATCAGTCTTTGTACGGACGTCGATGTCGGACTCCAACTTGTTGGAGGGAAACCGGTGAACGTCCAATAGCCGGACCAACCATTTTGCAAGATGACCACAACTAGTTACAGTTGATTCGACAGTGGATACAGACATCTCAAGAGAGACTAAAGAAATATCACGACAGAAGGCGCAGGGCAATTATGTTTAAGATTGGTGATAAGGTAATGCTGAAAATCTCGCTAAGGAAAGGTGTAGTAAGGTTCGGCAAACGGGGGAAGTTAAGCCCTCAGTTTGTTGGTCCTTTTGAAATACTTGATCGTGTAGGACTGCAAGCCTACAGATTAAGACTGCCTGTCGAAATGTCGGGGATTCATGACGTGTTTCACCTTAGTAATCTTCGAAAGTGCTTGATTGACGCTGAAGCCATGATACCTTGGAAAGACGTGCAAATTGAAGAACAACCGCGATAGGAAGAAGAGCCTGAACGCGCAGTGGATCGAAAGACTACGAAGCTGCGCAACAAGGAAATTCCAATTGTGCTAATCCAATGGAAATACCACAAGGGATCTGCACAAACTTGGGAACGAGAGGACGAGATTAGGCAAAAGTACCCAAAGTTGTTCATGTCTTAGACGATTCCGAGGACGGAATCAGTTCAACGGGGGAAATTTGTAACGGCCTATAATTTATAAAATATAGATTATAGCTACAAACTTTCGATATTTAAGTAATTTTGGCTAATTGGGTTTAATTATGTGAAATTATGTGAAGTCATGTGAAAGATATGCCTTGTATGTAATTAATTATAGGGGTAAAATCATACAATAGCAACCTACTTTTGAAAATGTATCGATATGGTACATCTACTTTTTTAATTGTCAATATGGTACCTGTACTTTAATTTTCTGTATTGATATGGTCATTCTACATAATAGAGCCCGGTTTTTACACACGAAACAGGGTTCTAATGGTATGAAAAAACAGGGGTCTATTACAAATATGGTCATATCGGTATGAAAAATTGAAGTACAAGTACCATATCGATATTTAAAAAAGTAGATTTACCATATTGATAAATTTTCAAAAGTAGGTTACTATTGTATGGCTTTACCCCTTAATTATAATAAGTTATAATTAATTAAGGAAACTTGCTTGAATTAGTTAAAATAAATTTAAACAATTAAATTTATGTAATTGAAAGATTTAAGACTTGAATGCTCTCTCCGCTCGCTCCTTTTCGTAGCGTAGATCTTTCTTCTCTTAAGAGATTTTGAGAAGAGTGATAGTAAAAATAGTCTAAAATAATTAAATTAGTCTAAAAAGACAAGTATTAGCAAGAAAGAAATACCTCCTTACTGTTTCTTGCATTTAAAATGCAAAATGAGGACAAGCAAGGGCAAATATAGCATTTCATTAATGGTAAATCGGTATTTTGTTGATTGGGGCTGAAAATCAGATTTAATAAGGGGGTAGAGGGGCTGAAATGGCTCATTCTTTGCATCCTCCCCTAAATTAGATTTTTTCAAGTTTGAGAGCCTCTCTTTCTAAAAAACTTCTCTCTAAGATTTCTCCCAATCTGCTTGGCCAAATCTTGAGTTCTTTATATCATTGGAAAGCTCTTAAAGAGTAATACAAGAATCTGCAACTGCATGTCGAGTTTGGTTCGGATCTGAGGTAAGAACACCCCATAAACTTCATATTTTCAATTTCAACAAAATTCCGATTCTGAAATTGTTTAAGGCTGTTTTGCACGAGCTTAGAACTCGATTTTGCTTGGGAATCATCTGCAAATAACCACCCAAGTGTGCTAATACCTGGACGAAGGTTAGTTTCATGCTTTCATCTTTTCTTATCGGTTTACACCTCTAAAACGCAAACAAGTTCGTGAAGCATGAATAAGTTCGTGAGACCCTCATAAGTTCGTAACCATCATAAGTTCGTGAAGCATGAATAAGTTCGTGAGACCATCATAAGTTGGTGACCATGATAAGTTCGTAGACCATCCATGAACTTATGAGGATAAGTTCGTGAGGTCATGAACTTATGAGGATAACTTCGTGAGGCCAAGAACTTATAAATAAGTTCCTGAGGCCATGAACTAGAATAAGTTCATGAGGTATGATTGGGTCAACAACCCAAGACTTGATTAGACCCGATTCAGAGCATGACCAAAACAGGATTTTGATATTTTTTGACTTAATAAACTTGAATATATGTATTTGACCTTCTGTTCCAACTGTTGGGCCTCATTGGGTCTAATGGTTCCATTAATGCTCTTTAATGGCCTAAACATGCACCACTTGATCCATTGACTTTGGGACTTAACCCAAAATAGGAAAAACACTTGTTTTATTGTTATGGACCCTTAGAAACTGAAATGACATGCCTGGCCTTGCTGTAATTTAAAATCACCTTTAACGGACCGTAATTGGGCTTGACTAGCCTATAAAAGGACAACCATGACTTAACGACCTAGTTCTAACGTGAAACTTGACATGTACACTAAGGACACCAAATGGCCCATGTTTGGCCTTAGTTGTCCCTAAGTATCCTGTCTTGGTTAAGAGTTGGCCTAGAATGGCCTATTCGGCCTAGATAACTGGCCAAGGTTTAGGCCATCGCCCTAAAATCTTAACCTACTTGACCTGAGACTTTGGTTACTGACTTGTGGGACTAAAATATGCATTTGACCTGTATTTGACCTGCTATAGAATCTGAAATGGTCTTAATTGTCCTAGTTAAGGCCTAGAACCGAGGCCGTGACTAGGCTAACTAGGCCAAACACTTAGGAACAGGTGGCCATCACTTGGCAACACACTTGTATCCTAAAATTACGTATTTGAACAGCTTATGACCTATTTGTGCTTAGGTGTGATGTGTTTCTGCCTTGCTTGGCCTTGAAACAAGGTTATACCTAGGTAAAAACCTAGGAAACCATAGGAATCTACTAGGAACTCAAGTCATACCTTGGTACTGACCTAAAGTAGTTCTTATGGACTTATTGGAAAGATGATAAGGATAGGCTCACTCTGGGACATTAGGAATTACCACAGACTCGACAACAAAACATGATAATTAACCTAATTAATACAATTAGGATTATATAGATCAGGTGTATGAAATTGTTATTGATACGCTAGCATTGGAACTGATCTTTAGGAACTGACCAGACTGACAGAGTAATACAGACAACTTAACCTCCTTAAGCACTATATTGACTAATTGCATTGCGTAGGACCACTGTGAGTGATAGATTCATTACTTACTTGCATATGTTTCAATAATTATTTGTGATTGTTACTTCCTTGTATGGAAACAACTGTTGTTGTTTGTTCATTGATTACTAAATTGTATGTTAGGAACGTTTGTTATACACTGCTGAAACTGAACAAGTGCTGCTGCATGTTCCTTGATTACTTAATTGTATGTTAGGAACATATGTTAGACACTGCTTAAACTGAACAACTGCTGCATGTTCCTTGATTACTTAATTGTATGTTAGAAACTTACGTTAGACATTGCTTCCATTGTAATTCAAAGGTGTTGGATTCATATATCCAATATTGTTGGATTACTAGTAAGGGGCTGGGTTCTTGGAAGAAAGATCATCAAGGACGATCCGATAAAATTGTGAACTCTTTTATGAAGAATTCACATCACCCAATCTCCAGGTTCAAAAGTGACCTTTCTTTTTCCATTGTTCGCTTGTTGTTCATACTTCTTGGTGCGCTCTTCAATGTTGCGTTTTGCCTTCTCATGGATTTGCTTGACAAATTCTGCCTTCTTCTTGCCATCTAAATTCAAATGCTCATTCACAGGCAAAGGAGTTAAATCCATATGAGTTAGTGGCTTAAATCCATACACAATCTCGAAAGGTGAAAACTTAGTAGCGGAATGCACATTTTGATTATATTCAAACTCAACATGGGGTAAGCATTGCTCCCAAGTTTTCACATTTCTCCCAACTATTGATCGCAACAAAGTACCAAGTGTATAGTTCACAACTTCAGTTCGTCCACCCGTTTGGGGATTACAAGTCGTAGAAAACAAGAGCTTTGTTCCTAATTTCCCCCACTCCAAAACTAACTTAAAATTTTGGTGTCCCGATCAGACACGATAGTTCTTGGCATGCCATGCAATCTAACCACTTCTTTGAAAAACAAATTTTAGAAATATGAGAAGCATCATTGGTTCGATGACATGCAATGAAATGAGCCATCTTAGAAAATCTTTTAACAACCACAAAAAATGAATATTTGCCACTTGTTGTTCTTGGCAATCCCAACACAAAATTCATCGAAAGATCAACCCATGGTTCACTTGGTATAGGAAGAAGAGGAGTGTACAAACCATGAGGTTGAACCATTGATTTGGCTTGTTTACAAACAATGCACTTTTCACAAACTTTGCCAACATCAACTTTCAATTTTTGGCCAAAAGAAATTCTCTTGCAAAATATTCAAAATTTTTGCCACACCAAAATGACCCATAAGGCCTCCACTATGTGCCTTCGGAACCAAAGGCTCACGTAAAGACGTGATTGGAATGCAAAGTTTTGATTCTTTGAACAAAAACCCATTATGTGTAAAAAAACTTGTCGAAAGAGCTTCTTTCACATGTTTGAAAAATCATACCAAAATCCACATCCTTATGAAAGAACTCTTTGATTTGTTAGAAACCAAGAATTTTAGAGTCTAGATATGAGAGTAGAGAGTACCTCTGTGAAAGTGCATCAGCAACAATATTTTCCTTACCTTTATTGAATTAGATGACATAAGGAAATGTCTCAAGAAACTCCATCCACCTAGCATGTCTCTTATTCAACTTTTGTTGCCCCTTCAGAAACTTCAAGTACTCATGATCGGAATAAATTACAAACTCTTTGGTCCACAAGTAATGTTGCCAAGTTTTCAGTGCACGAACCGCATACATCTCTTTGTCATAAGAGGGATATGTCAAAGTTGCACCGCTGAACTTTTCACTAAAATATGCCAATGGTTTCCCTTCTTGCATTAAAACCGTACCAATTCCAACACCTGACGCATCACACTCAATTTCAAATGTTTTATCAAAATTTGGCAAAAAAAAAAAAAAAGCAAGGGAACATGAGTTAGTTGAAACTTGAGTTTTTCAAAAGCTTGCTCTTGATCTTCGCCCCATTGAAAACCAACTTTCTTTTTAATGACTTCCGTGAGTGGTGATGCCAAGGTGCTAAAAATTTTTCACAAATCGACGATAAAAACTTGCAAGACCATGGAAACTTCGCACATCACTGACACTCTTTGGAGTTGGCCAATCTTGAATGACCTTCACCTTCTCTTCATCAACTGAAATTCCTTGGGAACTCACTACATATCCAAGAAAAACAATGTGGTCGGTACAAAAAGTACCCTTCTTCAAGTTTACATAAAGCTTTTCTTTCCTAAGCACACTCAAAACACACGTTAGATGCACAAGATGATCATTCAAACTCTTGGAATAAATCAAAATATCATCAAAGTAAACAACCACAAACTTGCCAATGAAATCACACAAAACATGGTTCATTAATCTCATGAATGTACTAGGAGCATTAGTTAAGCCAAAAGGCATAACTAACCAATCGTATAAACCATGTTGTTTTGAAAGCTGTTTTCCATTCATCACAATTTTTCATGTGAATTTGATGCTATCCGCTCTCTAAATCAATCTGTGAAAACAACTTTGAACCTTGCAATTCATCAAGCATATCATCTAGTCGATTGGATGGCGATACTTAACCATGATATATTATGGCACGACAGTCTATGCACATCCTCCACAACCCATCCTTTTTTTGATACAAGCAAAACTGGAATAGCACAAGGGCTCATGCTTTCTCGAATCCATCCTTTCTCAAGTAATTCCTCAATTTGCCTTTGTAACTCTTCGGTTTCCTCTGGATTTGTTTTATACGCTGGCTTGTTTGGAATGGAAGCCCCGAAACAAAGTCAATTTAGTGTTCAATCCTGCGAATTAGTAGCAATCCATTGGGAACCTCCTCGGGAAACAGGTCTTCAAATTCCTGCAAAAAAGATTTAAAATTGCTTGGAAGAGAACCAGCGAAATCATTAGTGCTTAATTGAGCCTATTTAATTAAAAGAAACACAAAAGACATCTCCAAATTCAAGGCTTCTTTTATTTCACTCCTTTTTGCAAGTGCACAATATTGACTCTCCTTTTCACCCACCAAAGTTTTCTTATCTTTTTGTTTTTCGTTTGAACCCTTCTTGTGTTCGTTGCTTTCCTTGGACTCACCGTCTTTGTTCTTCGCATCCTTTTGAAGTCGGACTTGATCCTCATAAACTTGACTGGGTGACATTGGCACAAGAGTTAGGGACTTGGTTTCGTGAACAAGGGTGTACTTGTTGGTGAAGCCATCGTGTTTTACGTGCTGATCATATTGCCATGGCCTACCAAACAACAAATGGCTAGCTTGAATAGGTACAATATCACATAGGACTTTGTCATCATACTTACTAATACGAAATGATACCAAAACCTGCTTCGTAACTCGCACCTCACCACTATCATTAAGCCATTGGAGTTTACATGGCTTTTGATGCTTCATTGTTGGTAATCCTTGCTTTTCAACCATGGAAACACTAGCCACATTAGTACAACTCCCACATTCATTTATATAACATATGTTGCCTTGAACATAACACCGATTGTGAAAGATGTTCTTCCTTTGTGCATCATCTTCTTCCTTAAAATGGGTGCTTAAGCCTCGTCTTGCCACCAACAATTCTCCTTCAACTGCTAGCTCTTCTTCCCAATCCGTGTCATCGTGTGAGGATTCAGAAGCATCTGTTTCGATTTCTCCATCTTCTCTAATCACCATTGCAAGCTTGTTTGGAAATTGACTTGCAATAAGACCCCTGCCAAGGCACTTAAAACATTTTATTTCACGAGTCTTAGGAACTTCAGAACTAGTTTTCTCCTTTCATGTGCTTTTTGTTCCAGATTTTGGATTAGAAGAGTTTAAAATTTCAGGCCTTTTGGAGCTACTTGCTTTCCAAGCATTCGTTCTTGACCCACCCCCTCTCTTTTGTTGCTTTTCAATCTTAACTGCCATATGAACCATGTCCTCAATCTCAACATAATGGTGCATCTCAACACGATCTCGAATTTCATAATTTAGACCATTTAAGAACCTCGCCATGGTAGCTTCTCTATCCTCCTGAATATTCGCCCGGATCATAGTAACCTCCTTTTCTTTGAAGTAATCATCAACAGACTTACTTCCTTGCTTAGACTTTGAAGTTTGTTGTTAATCACGGTAGTAATGACTTGGTACAAAACGTCGCCTCATGACCATCTTCATTTCATCCCAAGTATCGATGGGTCTCTCTTCATTTCTTTGCCTACTAATCACAAGTTGATCCCACCATGTTAGTGCATAATCAGTAAATTCAACAACGATGAGTTCTACCTTCTTCCGGTTGGAGTATTCATGGCAATCAAAGATGAATTCCATCTTAGTCTCCCAATCGATGTAAGCTTCCGAATCTGAATTTCCTTGAAAAGATGGAATTTTTTCATCTTTATTTTTCAAGTTGTCGTCTCTATGTTGGCTTCGTCTAGGTGGTCTTCTTTGAAATTCCTCATCCTATTCATCACCTCTAGAACCGTAATCATTATTTTCATAAGAAACTTATGATGGTGTTCGTTCACGTTGTATTTATGCCTCCAATTGGTCCATTCTTTCATGAACTTGCGTGAACTCGTCTCTCATTAATCGTTGCATTTCATCCATGAGAACTTAAACTTGAAGATTTGGAAGGGGTTGGTCATCCGTCATCTTATATATCTATAAAAAACAATGAATAATAAAAATATTATGACCTCTCCGCTCTCCCTTACGTGTTTCTCTCAAGTTGATTAAGCCCTCAACACTCGTGTATGCAACAAAGGCTTTTTCCTTCGATTGATCTTACCACACTACCTTTTACCTCTCTTTTTAATTCTTATAGTTCAAAACAAACTAAAAGAAAGCAAAATAAGGTTAGGCTTGTGGCCTTGAGGAATTCGTTGGTTCCTCCAAAAAGTGTAACAAACCCAAAAAGAAATGTAATATTAAACAGAATTATTAACGTTCCTCCAAAAAAAAATTCACTTCTTTTTTTTCTCTACTTTTTTTTACTTTGATAGCTTTTTTTATACTTTTCTTTTCTTTTCACTTTTTTTAGGAACAAAACTACACGACTTAAATAAAGAACCCAAATAACTTACTAAAAGCTCAACTTCTTTATTTCTTGATGATAGTAATAAAGTTAACTCGTGACAAGATCCACTACTATTACTTGAAATCCAATATAAGATCAAGAAGAAACAAAAAAAAGGATACATAAAAAAACTAAGGTATGATAGAAAACAAACCAATAGAAGTGGCTTTGATAACAAATGATGTGATCTCACCCGATGAATATGAGATTGACCACGAGTTGGCCATCGTTCTATTCGATGTTATTATGAGAAATGGATAGGACCGCGACCCGTTGCCTATAAAGAGGCAAGAACCTTGGTATCAGAATACGCCACAACCAACCCCACCAAGTTTATTTGACTGCATTTTGACTCCAAATGAGTTAAATATTGCTAAAACATGGGGCACATGTAGAGTTGGCCGAGTTTTTTTTTTTTTTTTTTTGACATGGGCAATATGTGGATGAAACAAACACAACTTGGGATACCAAGTCTAACCCAAATCTTGGTCATTCACTTGGATTAAAATCAAGAAGCTTGGTTGGTCATTTCGTGATGAAACAAGTGTATGATTACGACAAGATTCAATCAATCATTGAGAGTTTCATCGAACATCTTGGACTTGGATAATGTGATTGGCCCGATCTTCCACCTTAAAGGATCTTCATCTTCTTGACCATTAGATGAGTTTCCATCATTCCTCCCCTCTTGTGTGTGATTTGTATTTTAATCGTCACATGCATCAAATGGACAAATCAGCAAAGTTGAAGGCATTATAAACATTATACTCATCAGGAAAATCGATTTTGTAAGCATTGCCATAAATTTTCTGCAAAACATGAAATGGTCCATCTCCTCTAGGCATCTATTTTTGATTTGTTGGGAATCTTGCTTTCTGCAAATGAAGCCACACCCAATCTCCCGGTTCAAAAGACAATTTTCTTTTGCTCTTGTTTGCTTGTTGGTCATGCTTCTTTGTTTGCTCTTCAATGTTTTGTTTTACCTACTCATGGACCTGTTTGACGAATTCAACCTTCTTTTTTCCATCTACATTCAAATGTTCATTCACAAGGAAAGGGGTTAGATCCATAGGAGTTATTGGCTTAAATCCATACCAATTTCAAATGGTGAAAACTTAGTAGTAGAATGCACATTTCATTTATATGCAAACTCAACATGGGGTAAGCATCGCTCCCAAGTTTTCACGTTTCTTCCAACTATCGATTGCAACAAAGTACCAAGAGTACGATTCACAACTTCAGTTTGACCATCAATTTGGGGATGACAAGTTATTGAAAACAAAAGCTTTGTCCCTAACTATCCTCACAAAGTTTTCCAAAAGTAACTCAAAAACTTGGTGTCTCGATCGGAGACGCTAATTCTAGGCATGCCATGCAATCTAACCAATTCTTTTAAAAAAACAAATCCAAAATATGTGTCGCATCATTGGTTTGATTGCATGGAATCAAATGAGTCATTTTAGAAAACCGGTCAAAAACCACAAAAATTGAATCTTTGCCACTTCTAGATTTTGGTAAACTCAACACAAAATCCCTAGAAAGATCAACACGTGGTTCACTTGGTATAGGAAGAGGAGTGTAAAAACCATGAGGTTGAACCTTTGATTTGGTTTGTTTATAAACAATGCACTTTTCACAAACTGTCCCAGCATCAACTTTCATTTTTGGTCAAAAGAAATGTTCTTGCAAAATATTCAGAGTTTTTGCCACATCAAAATGACCCTAAGGCCTCCACTATGTGCCTCTTGAACCAAAAGTTCACGTAAAGACATGTTTGGAATGTGAAGCTTTGATTCTTTAAATAAAAATCCCTCATGTATGAAAAACTTTTCAAAAGAGGTTCTTTCACAAGTTTGGAAAATCATAACTAAGTCAATGTCTTCATGACACAACTCTTTGATTTGTTCGAATCCAAGAATTTTAGAGTCAAGAGAAGAGAGTAGAGAGTAATCTCGTGAAAGTGCTTATGCAACGATATTTTCCTTACCTTTCTTGAATCGGATGACATACGGGAATGTCTTAAGAAATTTCATCCATCTAGCATGTCTCTTATTGAGCTTTTGTTGCCCATTTAGAAACTTCAAGGACTCATGATTAGAATGAATTAGAAATTCTTTGGTCCACAAATAATGCTTCCAAGTTTTCAGTGCACCAACCAAGGCATACATCTCTTTTTCATAAGTGAGATAAGTCAAAGTTGCATCCATTCAACTTTCACTAAAATATGCCAACGGTTTACCCTCTTGTAATAAAACTGCTCCAATTCCAACATCTGATGCAACACACTCAATTTAAAAAGGTTTTATCAAAATTTGGCAAAGAAAGCAAGGGAGCATGAGTTAAAACTATGACTCGTTGCCTATAGAAAAGACAAGAACTTTGGTATAAAAATGCCACAATCAACCCCTCCATGTTGATTGATACGTTTTGAAAGTTCACAATGAACAGTAAGAGTTAAAAACTCACAAATTTACTCGATTCAAGGATGATCCCAAATGATTACGATGAGTCCCTATATAAAGAAGAAAATATAAGTACTAGTACATATCTTGATAAGACACTAAATCTATCACGGTAAGCTATCAAATAAGAAAGACTACTTATCAAAACAACAATTTGGTAATTGCAACATTTGAATCTTCTAAAAGTTTCTTGGTTCAATGAAACTTGAAAGTAACCTTTCCATCCTTTGATATCTCCAAGTAAATGGTCATGATGATAAGATTCCTTCAAAATGCCTTGTAATCCAGTCTTGACCTTAAACACGCCTTCTAATTAACTTGACAAGTTCATTGAACATGGACAATAGTGTGGGCAGAATCTTGAAAGTGGGGTTGATTATGGGCCTTATTATTCTTAAATAATGTAGGAAAATGATTAAGCTTGAAGTGGGCTTTGATTTGACTCCATTTGGACTTGAAATGAGTGAGATATGGCTAAAACATGGGTCATGTGTAGAGTTGGCCGAATTTTTTTGACATAGGCAATATGTGGATGAAACAAACACAACTTGAGCTAGCAAGTCTAAACCAATTCTTGGTCATTGACTTGGATTAAAATCAAGAAGCTTGGTTGGTAATTTTGTGAAGAAACAGGTGCATGATTATGACAAGATTTAATCAATCCATTGAGAGTGTCATTCAATATATTGGACTTGGATCTTGTGATTGGGCAGATCTTCCACGTTAATGGATCTTCATCTTCTTGACCATTAGATGAGTTTCCGTCACCTATTCTGAGGTTAGGTGATATGTTGGATGAGTTGCATGGTGATAAGATGCAATCAAATAATTGCCTCGGCCCATGCCAAAGAATTATTGAAGACCCAAGGCTACAAGCCCAAGTTAATAAACCATCTTAGTGTTGTTGGGCTTGCTTTATAAAGTGTGGATTTTGTGTCTCAGGGCCCATTTTGATAAATTGTCTAGCTTTTTATGGAATCTTCTAGATTAAGCTAGTAAAAAGATTAAGGGTTTTTTTAATTAATTTAGGATGAATGAAAAGTCTTTATGAAATAAGTATGGGTAGTTTCAAAGGTCAATTTTTTCCCTATA
Organism: Centrapalus pauciflorus; assembly: GCA_020465985.1. Classification (NCBI taxonomy): domain Eukaryota; kingdom Viridiplantae; phylum Streptophyta; class Magnoliopsida; order Asterales; family Asteraceae; genus Centrapalus; species Centrapalus pauciflorus. Next base: position 158,304 of record JAANYP010001631.1, on the reverse strand, counting down.
AATAGGTGATCTTTCAATGTTGTAATCAAGACACTTTCAAATCAAATCATATTGTGAGGTTATTCCTTTCACTTGTAGTTCTCGTGATTGAACTCATTTGGGTCTTGCAAGACTAATTGTGCTTGCAATACTCACTTGGCTACAACTAAGTATTCTTCCGCTTAGTTGTTGTGTTTCATATAACTTCAATTACTTGCTTCCGTTGTAATTCAAAGGTGTTGGATTCATATATCCAATATTGTTGAATTCATACAAGTAAGGGGTTGGGTTCTTGGAAAAAAGATCATCAAGGACGAACCGATAAAACTGTGAACTCTTCTACGAATAATTCATATCATTTGGTATCAGAGCTAAGTCTCATTGTTTGATCATTTTCTTTCATTTTGCTTGTTGAATACTACTTACTTTCTGTTAAAAAAAGTACAATCATAGCTTTCTACTTAATGTTCTTCATTTCCGCGTCTTACCATTAGTTCTTATTATCTAATAGTATATAGAAAAGAAAAAAAGTGTAAAAAAAACAGCCAAAAAAAGGCAAAAACAAAAAAAACAAAAAAATTTCTCAAAAAGGAAAGGCATCCAGGAAAAAGTCTCTATTTGTAGGCCATTCAAAGGTTTGTTTTCATCATTTCCGCTATCTTCTTTTGTTTCTAATCTTCTCCATAATCTCTTCATATGTCTTTCTTTTTTTTTTATCTTCTCCATAATCTCTTCATATTTGTTTCCTGCCAAGTGTTTTATTGTTTGAGCACCTTGTAAGGGTTGAATTTGTTCTCATTAGAACTACGAAAGTGAGCGAATTCGAGTGGTAAAAAAAGCAAGAGTGACGCATCTAAAATAAAAGCCTAATTTTTAAAAGTGATACACTTGGGGTTGGGGAAACAAATTCAGGGGGAAGGGTGTGAAGATTAACTTTTTTTTTTCAATTTTGTTTGTTTTTAACAGGGAAGGATTAAAAGAAACATTGGAACAAAAGGCTTGGAGAGAGCATTTGTTGGGAAAATTCAACAAAATGATAGAAACTATGATGGAGCGAATGGATCGTTTGGAGGCATCGATTCATAATGAAGGCAATAGTGATGGAGCCGAAATATCCAACAGCCAAAGAAATTAAAATAGAATTGACAATAACCTTGGCAGCATCAAAATGAAGATTCCTTTTTTTCAAGGTAAGAATGATCCGGAGGCATATCTAGAGTGGGAATCAAAGGTGGAAAATGTTTTTGGGATCCATAACTACTCTGAAGATAAAAAGGTAAAACTCGCATCCGTTGAATTTTATGGTTATGCTTTAACGTGGTAAGATAAGTTGGTTTTGTCTAGAAGAAGAAATGGGGAGCGGCCTATTGAAACATGGGATGAAATGAAGGTTGTGATGAGGAGACGTTTTGTTCCACCTCATTACTACCGTGATCTTTACAATCGACTCCAAGGCATAAGTCAAGGTTCAAGGAGTGTGGAGGAATACTACCAAGAGATGGAAATAGCCATGACAAGGGCAAATATTGATGAAGATCCCGAAGCTACCATGGCAAGGTTTCTAGGAGGTCTTCGTAAAGAAATTTTAAATGTGGTAGAATTGCAACATTATATGGTAGAAATATCCAAAAGGTATTTTTCATCAAAAGTGAAAAGCCAAAAGCAAGTGAGACAAATGGCACTTTGTTTGCAAGCATGAGAGATGTATATAGGGTTTTATCTTCTCACAAACTTCTTTTTGTACTTTTGTACCAAGAGGTTTGTTTATCTTCTAACGATTCATCTCACACTTTGACCTTGGAAATTGCTTCTGTTTTAAATGATTTTACAGATGTGTTCCCTGAAGATGTACCCGATGGATTGCCACCGATTCGTGGCATAGAACATCAAATTCATTTGATGCCCGGTGCAACAATTTCGAATGGACCAGCATATAGAGCAAATCTGGAAGAAACAAAGGAGCTTCAGAAACAAGTTGGTGAGTTTCTGGGAAAAGGTATCATTCGTGAATCCCTTAGCCCTTGTGTCGTGCCAGTCATCTTAGTTCCAAAAAAAGATGGCACTTGGCGTATGTGCATTGATTGTAGGGCTGTGAGCAAAATAACAATCAAGTATCGTCACCCCATTCCAAGATTAAATGACATGCTTGATGAATTACATGGTGCTAAGATTTTTTCAAAACTTGATCTTAAATCTGGATATCACCAAATAAGAATCAAGGAAGGTGATGAATGGAAACTGCTTTCAAAACAAAGTTTGGTCTTTACGAATGGTTAGTTATGCCTTTCGGTTTAACTAATGCACCAAGCACTTGTATGAGGCTTATGAATCATGTTTTGAGAGACTTCATTGGAATGTTTGTTGTCGTGTATTTCGATGACATTCTGATTTATAATCGAAGCATGAATGTTCATGTCGAGCATCTTAAACTTGTTCTTGATACCTTACGTGCGCAAAAGTTGTTTGCAAAATTAAAAATGTGTACATTTTGTGTCAAAGAAGTTGTTTTTCTTGGATATGTTGTTGGTGAAAATGTTTTGCGTGTTCATGAGTCAAAGTTGAAAGCTATTCTTGATTGACCTATTCCAAACAATGTTTCAGAGGTAAGATCTTTTCATGGACTTGCTGGTTTCTATTGAAGGTTTGTCAAAGATTTTTCATCAAAAGCTTCTCCTATAAATGATTTGGTGAAAAAGAACGTTAAGTTTGGGTGGAGAGAGAAGCAACAAAAGGCTTTCGAGCAATTGAAACGTGATTTAACCAATTCTCTAGTTTTAGCATTACTTGATTTTTCTAACACTTTTGAGATTGAATGTGATGCTTCGGGAGTTGGAATAGGTGTTGTTTTACATCAAGGAGGTCGTCCCATTGCGTACTTTAGTGAAAAGCTTAATGGTGCAACGCTAAATTATGCGACTTATGACAAGGAACTGTATGCTGTTGTGAGGGTTTTGGAGACATGGAAACAATATCTCATGCCTAAGGAGTTTGTGATTCACACTGATCATGAATCCCTTAAGTACTTGAAGGGACAAAGAAGTCTACACAAAAGGCAAGCAAAATGGATTGCCATCATTGAAACATTATTGTATGTTGTGCGTTATAAGAAAGGTAAAGAGAATATTGTTGCCGATGCATTATCGCGAAGGTATACTCTCCTTACCACTTTAGATTGTAAAATCATGGGTTTTGAGTTTATTAAAGAGTTGTATGCATCTGATAGTGATTTTGCAAATGTGTTCATGGCGTGTGAAAAATCAGCTTTCAATAAGTTTTTCAGACATGAAGGATTTTTGTTTAAAGAAAATAAGTTGTGCATCCCTTCTTGTTCTCTACGTGAACTTTTGACTCGCGAAGCTCATAGTGGAGGCTTAATGGGCCACTTTGGCATTTTGAAAACCTTAGATTTTTTTAAAGAACATTTTTATTAGCCTAAATTGAAAATGGATGTTGAACGTATTTGTGGTCATTGTCTTGATTGTAAAAAGGCCAAGTCAAGTCACTTCCTCACGGATTGTACACTCCACTTCCAATTCCTCATTCTCCTTGGACCGATATTTCCATGGATTTCATACTTGGTTTCCAAGGTGTCAAAAGGGAATGGACTCAATTTTTGTTGTCGTTGATAGATTTTCAAAAATGGCACATTTCATTGCTTGTAGAAACACGGATGATGCAAAGCATGTGGCCGATTTGTCTTTCAAGGAAATAGTTCGTTTGCATGGTATTCCAAAAACCATTGTGTGACTTGTGTCTGATAGGGATGTAAAGTTTTTGAGTTACTTTTGGAAAACTCTTTGAGGAAACCTAGGCACAAAGTCACTATTCTCAACTTCAAGTCACTCACAAACTGATGGGCAAACCGAAGTGATGAATAGGATATTAGGGGTTTTGTTAAGGGCTGTCATTCAAAAGAATTTGAAAAGTTGGGAGGAGTGTTTGCCTATTGTTGAATTTGCTTATAATCGTACTTTGCACACTTCCACTAACTTTTCTCCATTCGAGGTTGTTTATGGCTTTAATCCTTTAACACCTTTATATTTAGCTCCTTTGCCTGTCAAAGAACAGTTAAATCTGGATGGTGTAAAAAAGGTTGAACTTGTGAAAAAGTTGGATGAGCAAGTCCGTTGCAACATTGAAAAGAGAACCGAACAATATGCCAAACATGCTAACAACGGGCGTAAGCAGGTTATATTCGAACCAGGTGATTGGGTTTGGATTAGGGGTGAGCTCAGTACCGGACCGAACCGAACCGATACCGATCCAAATACCGAAACCGAATTATTAGTTTTGAAAGAACCGAATACCGAACCGTATAATTTTATATGGTGCCGGTTCGGTTCCGAATGCCGAATTTTAGCTAATTTAAAAACTGAATATCGAACCGAGAGTACCGAATACTGAATTTTAGCTAATTTAAAAACCGAATACCGAACCGAATATATTAATTCGGTACCGGTCGCTACCGGTACCGGTTCGGTACCGATTCGGGTTCGGGAAATGGTACCCGTCGCTCACGCCTAGTTTGGATACACATGAGGAAAGAAAGATTTCTATCTTGAAGACGTACAAAGTTGCATCCCCGTGGTGATGGACCCTTCCAAGTGATAGCTCGTGTTAATGATAATGCCTACAAAATTTATTTACCGGGAGAGTATGGTGTTTGTGCGACTTTTAATGTTTCTGACTTATCTCCTTTTGATGTAGGCACAGATTCGAGGGCGAACCCTTCCAAAGCGGGAAAGAATGATGGAACTCCAATAATCAACAAAATAAAGATAAGCGAAGACGAATTAAAGATTGATGATGGAGTTTTGACAAAGGAGCCACTTGAAGAAATGCATTGACCAATGACACGTTCGATAAAAAAGAAGATGCAACAAAGTCTCAATCAAATAATTGCCTCGGCCCATGCCAAAGATTTATTGAAGACCCAAGGCTAGAAGCCCAAGTTAATAAACCATCTTAGTGTTGTTGGGCTTGCTTTATAAAGTGTGGATTTTGTGTCTTCATGGCCCATTTTGATAAATTGTCTAGCTTTTTTATGGAATCTTCTAGATTAAGCTAGTAAAAAGATTAAGGGTTTTTTTTAATTAATTTAGGATGAATGAAAAGTTTTTATGTAATAAGTATGGGTAGTTTCAAAGGTCATCTTTTTCCTTTAAATAGGTGATCTTTGAAGGTTGTAATCAAGACATTTTCAAATCAAATCATATTGTGAGGTTTTTCCTTTCACTTGTTGTTCTCGTGATTGAATTTTGGTCTTGCAAGACTAATTGTGCTTGCAATTCTCACTTGGCTACAACTAAGTATTCTTCCGCTTAGTTGTTGTGTTTCGTATAACTTCGATTACTTGCTTCTGTTGTAATTCAAAGGTGTTGGATTTATATATCCTATATTGTTGAATTCATTCAAGTAAGGGGTTGGGTTCTTGGAAGAAAGATCATCAAGGACGATCCGATAAAATTGTGAACTCTTCTACGAAGAATTCATATCATAAGATCTTCTCAAAAATTGATTTGAAAAGTGGCTATCGTCAAATTCAAATTAACAAAGGTGATGAACAGAAAACAACATTTAAAACAAAGTTTGGTTTGTACAAATGGTTAGTTATGCCCTTTGGACTAGCTAATGCTCTGAGTACATTCATGATGTTAATGAATCATGTTTTACGGGTGTAAATCGGTAAGTTTGTCGTGGTCTATTTTGATGATATTCTGATTTATAGCATGAACCAGTTCGGAGTCAAACCATCACCATTGAACTAGTCCTCCAAGTCATCATCGTGTCTATGATTAATCAAATCCACCATCCGATTGGTTAATTGAACGACTGCTTCATTATCTATTCCTCAATTCGTGTCGTAAATCATGGCTCCAATACTCATTCATATCCATTGTGTAATGCTGATTCCCTACCATGTAGACCGATTGCCATCGATGATAGACGTTCGTTATCACACACCTCTTTGAATTGAAAACTCTCTTCTATAGTATCCAGCAATTCGATTAACCATTCTGGATTCTGACTAACTCTATGAAATTCTAAGATTTTAATCCTGATTTTCAATAATTATTAGTATCCCCACGGTTCAGTCTTATCCGGTCTACCATATTGAACGAGTTCTCAAAGTCATCATTGTGACCATGATTAATCAAATCCATCATCCGACTAGTTAAATGAACGAGCACTTGATTTATCTGTTCCTCAATTTGTGTCGTAAATCTTCGCTCCAATTCTCATGCATATGCATGGCACTATACTGATGCCCTATCATGTGACTGACGACCATCAATGATACACGTTTCTTATCACACTCCTCTTTGAATTGAAAAACCTCATCCACGGTTGCCAGATTCAACGAACCCTCCTAGATTCAGACAAACTCCATCACAATCTAAGATTTCAATCATAAATTTGGCCTTTCAATAAGTATTGTCATCCCCATGATTTTGTCTTAGCCGCTCTATTAGAATCTCTTCATTGACGAACCAACACCATTGAACTAGTTCTCAAAGTAATCATAGTGTCCATAACTAATCAAGTCCACCATGAATGGTTAATTTAATGACCAATTAGTCTATTTGTTTCTCACTTTTTTTTGTAAATCATGGCTCCAATACTAATTCATATCAATGCACCATGTTGATGCCCTACCATGTATACTGGTGGCCATCAAAGATACACATTCGTTATCAGACACCTCTTTGAATTGAAAACTCTCTTCTACAGTAGCCAACCATTCGATTAACCATTCTGGATCAAGACCAACTCCATGAAATTCTAAGCTATCAAAAATTATTGTTATCCCTATGATTCTGTCTTAGCCGCTCTACCAGATTCCCTTTAGAAATGAACTGTCACCACTAAATGAGTTGTAAAGTCATCATGAAGTCCACGATTAATGAAATCCACCATCCGATCGGTAAATTGAACGACCACTACTAGATCTAGTTGTTCCTCACTTCGTTTCATAATCGTCGCTCCAATTCTCATTCATATGCATAACACCAGGCTGATGCCTTACCATTTAGAGGTGGCCATCAATTATACACGATCGATGTGACACACTTCTTAGATCTGAAAACCTCTTTGACTGCCATTTCACTAACCCTTCTGCGTTAGAACCAACTCAATCAAATTCTAAGATTCAATCGTCAATTTGGCCTTTCAATAGCTATTTCATCCCCACGATTCCGTCTTACCCACTCTACTAGATTCTCTTTGGTGAAAAACTGTCACCATTAAATGAGTTCTCAAAGTAATCTTCAAGACCATGAGTAACCAAATTCATCAACCGATTTGTTAATTCAAAGACCACTTGATCTATTTGTTTCTCATTTCATGTCGTAAATTGTGGTTCCAATTCTCGTTCATATGCATGGCACCAATGCCTACCATGTAGACTGATGGCCATTGATTCATCCTTGTTATCACCTACCTTTTTGAATCAAAAAACCTCTTCTATTAAAGCCAGCCGCTCGATTAACCTTTCTAAATTCAGAATAAATCCATCAATAACTATGATTTCAATCATCACTCTGCGCCTTTAATTACTATTTACATCTCACGGTTCCATTTTAGCCGCTCTAATAGATTCTCTTCGACAAACCGTCACCATTGAACGAGTTCTCAAAGTCATCATTGAGTCAATGATTAATAAAATCCACCAATAGATTAATCCGTCTAGACTCAGACTAACTCAATCATATTTTCAATCGTCAATCCGGGCTTTCAATTACTATTGTCATCCCCATGAAAGTGATTTGGCCACTCCACCATTGAACGAGTTCTCAAAGCCATTATTATGTCCATGATTAATCAAATCCACCATCTGATTGGTTAATAGGACGACTACTTGATCCAATGGTTCCTCACTTCATGTCGTTAATCGTGGCTCTGATTCTTATTCAAATGGATGGCACTATGTAGATGCCTTACCAAGTACACTGATGGCCATCAACGATACATGTTTGTTATCACACACCTCTTTGAAATGAAAAACTATCCTACAGTAGCTGGTCACTTCATTAATCGTTATGGATTTAGACTAACACTGATACATTCTAAGATTTCAATCGTCAATCCACCCATTCGAAAAACTATTGTCGTCCCCACGATTCGTTCTTAGCCGTCCTACTAGACTCTCTTCAACAACAAACCGTCACCACTGAATGAGTTCTCAAAGTCATTATTATTTATTAATCAAATCCACCATCCAATTGGTTAATAGGATGACAACTTGATCTAATGGGTCCTCACTCAATGTCGTAAATCTTGGCTCCGATTCCCATTCGCAGGGATGACACTATGTAGATGACCTCCCAAGTACACCGATGGCTATCAATGTTACACATTTGTTATCACACACCTCTTTGAATTGAAAACCTGTTCTACAATAGCCAGTGTACTTGAATGAGTTCTAAAAGTCATCATCGTATCCTTGATTATTCATATCCACCATCCGATGATTAATTGAACACCCACTTGATCTATTTGTTCCTCACTTCGTTTCATAAATCATGGCTCTAAATCTTATTCATTTGCATGACACATGTTCGTTATCACACACCTCTTTGAATTGCAAAACTTCTTTATACAGTAGCCAGTCATTCGATTAACCCTTCTATATTCAGACTAACTACATCAAGTTCAAAGATTTTAATCGTCAAATTGGCATTTCAATAACTATTATCATCCTCTTGATTCCATCTTAGCCAATCTATAGTATTTTATTCGTTGACGAACTGCTACCAGTGAACGATTTTTCAAAGTCGTCATCTTGTCCATGATTAATTAAACCATAATCTGATTGGTTAATTGAGACCACTTTATCTATTTGTTGCTCACTTCGTGTAGTAAAACGAGGCTCCAATGCTCGTTCATATACATGGCACCTTGCTGCCCTACTATGTACGGTGTTGGCCATCAATGATAAATTTGCGTTATCACTCACCTCTTTAAATCTAAAGACCTCTTCTACAATAGCTAGCCCTTTGATTAACCATTCTGGATTCTAACTCCATTAAATCTATGATTTCAATCCTTAATCTGGGCTTTCAATAGTTATTGTTATCACGCTTCTATCTTCGCTGCTCAACCAAATTCTCTTCGGAAACGAACCGTCAACACTAAACGAGCTCTCAAAGTCTTCATGATGTTCACATTTAATCAAATCCATCATTTGATTCGTTAATTGAACGACCACTACTAGATCTATCTGTTCCTTACTCCATGTTTTAAATTGTGGTTCCAATTCTCATTCATATGCACGGCACCATGCAGATGCCCTACCAAGTACACTGATGGCCGTCCATGATACATGTTTATTATTTCACACCTCTTTGAATTGAAAACCTCTTCAACAGTGGTCATTTGATTACCATTCGGGATACAGAATAACTCCATCAAGTTCAAAGATTCCAATCGTCAATCCGGTCTTTTAATAATTATTGTCCTCCTCACGATTCCATCTTAGCTGCTCTACGAGATTCTCTTAGATGATGAACCGTCAACCTTGAATGAGTTCTCAAATTTATCATAGTGTCCACGATTAATCAAATCCACCATCTGATTGGTTAATTGAACGACCACTTGATCTATTTGTTCCTCACTTTGTGTCGTAAATCGTGGTTCCATTACTCATTTATATGCGTGGCATAATACTAATTACCTACCATGTAGATTGTTAGCCATCAATGATACACGCTTGTTTCACACACCTATTTAAATTGAAAAACCTCTTCTATAGTAGCTACCTTTTGATTAACCCTTCTGGATTTAGAATAACTCCATTAGATTCTAAGATTCCAATCGTCAATCCCTGTCTTTTAATGATTATTTTCATCCACATGATTCCATCTAAGCTACTCTACAAGATTTTTATCGATGATGAACTGTAAATATAGAAAGAGTTCACTAGGTCATCATAGTGTCTAAGATTTTTCAAATCCACCATCTGATTGGTTTATTGAACGACCACTTGATCTATATGTTCATCACTTCGTGTTGTAAATCATGGCTCCAATACTCATTCATATGCATGGCACCACCATGCTGATGCTCTACCTTGTAGGCCGGTGGCTATCAAGGTATACGTTCGTTATCACGTGTCTCTTTGAATAGAAAAACCTCATCTAAAGTAGCCAGCCAATGATACAATTGCGTTATCACACACCTCTTTGAATTTTAAAACCTCTTCTACAATAGCCAACCATTTGTATTCACCATTCTAAAATCAGACAATTTTCATTAAATTCTAAGATTTCAATCATCAATCTGGCCTTTCAATAATTATTTTAATCCGCATGATTTCATTTTAGCCGTTATACTAGATTCTAATCGGAAATGGACTATCATCACGAAATGAGTTCTTAAAGTTATCATCATGTCCATGATTAATCAAATCCACCTTTCGATTGGTTTATTGAACGACCGCTTGATCTATTAATGGTTCCTCACTTCGTATCGTAAATCGCGACTCCAACTCTCATATGCATGGCACCATGTTGATGCCTACCATGTAAACTGATGGCCATAAAGGATACACATTAATTATCACTCTTTGTTTTTGAATTGAAAATCTCTTCCACTCTAGCCAGCCATTTGATTAATCCTTCTAGACTCAGACAGGCTCCAGCATATTTTCAATCATCAATCCGGGCTTTCAATTACTATTGTCATCCCCACGATTCCGTTTTGGCCATTCTACCAAATTCTCTTTGGTGACAAACTGTCACCATTGAACGAGTTCTCAAAGTCATTATTATGTCCATGATTAATCAAATCCACCATCCGAATGGTTAATAGGATGGCTACTTGATCTAATGGTTCCTCACTCCATGTCGTAAATCGTGGATCCGATTCCCATTCATACGCATTGCACTATGCAGATGTCCTAGCAAGTATTCTGATGGCCATCAATGATACAGGTTTGTTAGCACGCACCTGTTTGAATTGAAAACCTTTTCTATAGTAGCCGATCATTTGATTAAGCTTTGTGGATTCATACTAAATAAAAAAAAATCTAAGATTTCAATCGTCAAACCAACCTTTCAATAACTACTGTCATCCCCATGATCGCTTCTTAGCTTCCCGACCAGATTCTCTTCAGCGACAAATCGTCACCATTGAACGAGTTCTAAAAGTCAACATCGAGTTCTTGATTATTTAAATAGACCATCCGATTGGTTAATTGATGGACCACTTGATCTATATGTTCCTCACTTCATTTCGTACACATTCATATGCATGACCCATGTTGATGCCTACCATGTTGACTAATGACCATCAATGATACACGTGTGTTATAACAGAACTCTTTGAATTTAAAAAACCTCTTCTATAGTTCATTCGATTAACCCTTCTATATTTAGACTAAATCCATCAAGTTCTAAGATTTAAATCAACACATTGGAATTTCAATAAATATTATCATCCTCATGATTCTGTCTCAGCCGATCTACTATATTTTGTTCGCTGACAAACTATCATGAATGAACGATTTTTCATAAGCATCATCCTAACCAAATTCGAAATCCTATTGGTTAATTGAGACACCTTTATCTATTTGTTCCTCACTTCGTGTAGTAAATTGTGGTTCTAATGCTCATTCATATGCATGGAACCTTGTTGATGCCCTACTTTGTAGGGTGATGGCCATCAACGATAATTTTGCGTTATCACACAGCTCTTTGAACTTAAAAACCTCTTCTAACACTAGCCAACCATTTGATTAACCATTGTGGATTCAAACTAACTACTTTAAATTCTAAGAATTCTATCGTTACTCAGGCCTTTCAGTGATTATTGTTATCCCCATGCTTTTATCTTAGCCGCTCTACCAGATTCTTTTCGGAAACGAACTGTCCCACTAAATGAGTTTTCAAAGTCATCATGATGTCCACATATAATCAGATCGATGCCCTCTAATTGGTCAACTGAAGGACCACTACTAGATCTATTTGTTCGTTCATGTTATAAATTGTGGCTCTAATTCTCATTCATATGCACGACACCATGCAGAAGCCTTACCAAGTACACTGATGACCATCAATAAACACGTTTGTTATTACGCACCTCTTTAAAACTAAAAACCACTTTCACAGTCGTCATTTGATTAACCCTTCTGGATTCACACTAACTCTATTGGATTCCAAGATTCCAATAGCTAATCCGGTCTTTTAATAATTATTGCCATCCTCGCGGTTCCATCTTAGCTGCTTTACGAGATTCTCTATGATGATGAACCAACAACATTGAATGAGTTCTCAAGGTTATTATAGTGTCCACAATTAATCAAATCCACAATGTGATTGGTTAATTGAACGACCACTTGATCTATATGTTCCTCACTTTGTGTCGTAAATCGTGGTTTCATCTCTCATTCAATATGCATGGCATAATGCTGATGATACACGTTGTGTCACACACCTACTTAAATTGCAACACCTTTTCTATACTAGCAAGCCATTTGATTAACCCTTCTGGAATTTGAATAACTCCATTAGTGTAACACCCAAGTTACCACAAACAGTACACGTCATAAAGTCACAAGTTGGCAATGCATTAAGTAATAAATAAATATTACAAGTGTTTGATACCACACGTCCAAATGCCTGATTCAAGTTACTTTACAATACTTTAAGTTCAAAATATGTAAAGATATAATGATGGTCTATTCTAGCTTCTAGAATCTTCAATCAGAGTGTAGAAGATTGAACAAGCTACCCGAGACCACAAATATCCATGTCAAAAATAGGAATCAACAACTAAGTCCAAAAAGTCTACTATCATCAAGGATCCAGGTTCACTTAGCCTGGGATGAATTACCTGCTTTGTTCCCCTTATCAGCTTTTCCTGAAAAGAGAGTTGTCATGACAGAGTAAGCTACCACTTCTTAGTGAGTTACAGAGTTCCATTAGTTACCACAAATATATAACATACTATTAGCTCATGTCGGCAAGACAACACGTCAGAGACGACAAAAGATTTGGGGGATCAGCCCAATCTGTATTCCCATTTGTAAGGTCGAAGCCCTACGGGAAGTGTATGGAAACAAGGCAGATAGGAAAGGATCTGCAGAATTCCCTCATGTGAATGGAGATCTCGCATTCGGGCAGAGCAGATAATGCAGTCTGCAGATGCAAATGTACCAATAAACAAGTAAGCGGCAAGCATGCTAAGTAATTACATAGAATGTAAAAGTAAGCATGAAATTCAAGGCAAGTTGTCAAGTTTCAGCAATAGCTAACATAAGTTCCTAACATACAATAAAGTAATCAAGGAACATGCAGCAGCAGTTGTCCAGTTTCAGTAGTGTCTAACATACTGATGGAGGATCATTAAACCATTCCAAAGATGTCATGGAAATACGTGAAGGCCCAATGATAAGAGGTCGAGCAAAGAAGATCAAAGAAGTTTTTACGAGCTTAGTTGTTGATATCCAAGAGTCTGAATGCAAAGACGATGCTCAACCGCAAGTGATGAAGCATGTTACTAGACTTGAAGCATTGGATCCTAATATGGAAGCATAAAAGCCCAAAAGTTGCATTTTCTTGGGTCTTTGAAATATTATGGGCTAGTACTATGCCCAAGTGGTAGAATGGATGTATTTTGAAGTCCATTAGAAGTTTATTTCAGTCCAATAAAGGCCTAGAAATGCCTAATCCGTTTTTTTAGTTTAAGAGTTCTAGAATTATCTACCAATTGATGACAAAATGTCTAGATTCATGGATTAAAGTCCCTTCTTTAATCCATTGAATTTAATTAGTGTCTTTTGAGTTGGTTTTTGAAGCCTATAAATAGATGGCTTCCTATGTACTTTCAAATCAATTCACTTGAGAAATATATATCTTTCTTCTGAGTTTTACTCATCTTTGTGAGCTTTGTTCTTTGTTGGAGAGTTCATAGTTCAAGAACTTATCAAGATTGTGAGCACATTCTTGTGGCGTTCTCGTATTCCTTTGGTTCTTAGTTCTTATAACTAACGGGTCAAGGACTTGCTCTAGGCGTGTTGGAGTCCCAATTATCGGGTACTTTGACGCCTATCCTATCCTATACGAAGGTTCCAAGTTACATTTAACTTGCGGGTCAACGTTTCGTATCATTTGGTATCAGAGCTACAAAGGTTCGATTCTTAAGTTGTTTTTACATTTTGATCTTATCATTGTGTTTGTCTATCTTTCTCATCATCTTATCTTTTACATTTTTCTAGTTTTGTCATATTAAAAAAAAGTCACGTTGTTCAACAAAAAAAAGAGCAAAAAAAAAGAAGAGCGAAATAAAGCATAAAAAAAGTGCAACAAAAAAAAGCATAAAAAAAGTGCAGCAAAAAAAAATTAAAGAAAAAGGTTGCAAAAAAAAAAAGAAATTAAATAAAAGAAGTTTATATGAACACGTGTGCTTGAAAATCAATAATTTATCTTCTATATCATTTTTTGTTCCAACTTCTTCTCATTGGTTAGAACGTTGTTTCTCCTCACCTTACTATTTTTTTTGTTTTTCCCGCCTTCTTTAAAATTTCTAAACTCGTTGGTATCAAATTAAGTTCTAAAGGATTTTCTTGAACACTTTCAGTTTTGTGCTCTAATTTGATTTGTTCTTTTACCAATTGAGCTCCACAAGGAATAGAGAGGTAAAAGGCATTGAGTTGTGAGAACACTTGAGGGTAAAAGCCGATTTTTTTTGTGTGAGACACGAGCGTTGAGTGACATCTCTTGAGTGAAACACGTAAGGGAGTGAGGAGAGGAAATATTTTTTTTGCTCTTGTTTTTACAGATTAAAAGATGGAAGATAATCAACCCCTCCCTAACCTTCAAGTCCAAGCTCTCATGGCTGAAATGCGACGTTTAATGACGGACGAGTTTAATCAAATCCATGAAAGAATGGATAGATTGGAGGCACGTGGACCTCATGCTCCACCACCATCACAAGTTTCTGATGAAAATCATGAAGATGACGCTCGAAGTGATGAATGGGATAGAGGATCTGAAAGAAGGAGGCATAGAAGAAACCATGGTGCTAATAGAGGACTCAACAACATTAAGATGAGAATTCCACAATTTCAAGGAAAGAGTGATCCAGAAGCGTATTTGGACTGGGAAAAAAAGGTTGAACTGATTTTTGCATGTAATAATTATCGCGAGGATCAAAAGGTGAAAGTAGCAGCAATTGAATTCACAGATTACGCTATAGTATGGTGGGATCAATTAGTCACCAACCGAAGAAGAAATGGAGAAAGACCTATTTCTACATGGGTTGAAATGAAGGCTGTTATGCGTAAAAGGTTTGTTCCCTCTCACTATTTTCGAGACTTGTATCGCAAATTACAATCTTTGAATCAGGGAGCAAAGTCTGTGGATGATTATTACAAAGAGATGGAGATTGCCATGATTAGAGCAAATATTGAAGAAGATAGAGAAGCAACAATGGCAAGATTCTTGAGTGGCTTGAATCAAGATATTTCTAATGTCGTGGAGTTGCAATATTGTTTAGACCTTGAAGAGATGGTTCATACGGCCATGAAAGTTGAAAGACAATTGAGGAGAAGAAATAGTTTTTCTAAGGGAAGTACGTCCAACTCTCAATATTCTCATAGGCCAAAAGGGGAGACATCTAAAGGTACCTTTTCTACACCTTTAAAGAACCAAGATGATGCCACAAAAGGTAGGGAAATGGGCAAAGGCAAAGGTATCGTTTCTACCCCTACACGAACTCGTGAAATTAAATGTTTTCGTTGTCTAGGTGTGGGGCACATTGCTTCACAATGCCCAAACAAAAAAGTTATGATTCTTCATGAAAGTGGTGAAATAGAGTCTGAAAATGAAAAGGAGGATGTTTCGGATGATGAAGAGGACTTGGAGCAAACCGAGGCAGAAAGCGGAGAGCTCTTGGTGGTCAAGAAAGTTTTAAACATACAAGCCAAGGTGGAAGACACACAACAACGAGAAAATATCTTCCATACGCGATATTTGGTGCAAGGTAAAGTATGTAGCCTCATTATTGATGGTGGGAGTTGTACCAATGTTCTGAGTAACGAGGTAATTGAGAAGCTGAATTTGCGCACGTTGAAGCATCCACACCCATATAAGCTTCAATGGTTGAATGAATGTGGCGAAGTGAAGGTGACTAAACAGGCCTTGATCACATTTTCCATCGGAAAGTTCAAAGATGAAGTGAGGTGTGACGTGGTTCCAATGCAAGTAAGTCATATACTACTTGGTAGACCTTGGCAATTTGATAGGAAAATTACCTATGATGGCTTTCTTAATCAATATATGCTTAAAGATCATGAAAAGAAAGTAGTTCTTGTCTCGCTAACACCACAACAAATGCAGGAGGACCAAATTAAAATGATCACATCAAGGCGAGCTTGGGAGGTTGAGAGGAAAAAAAATGAGTGCAAAGAGAAAAAAAAATGAGCGGTAAATATAAAGCAAAGAGTGTTGAGGGCGAGAAAAGTGAGACAAATGATGATGAAAAAAGAGAGTGTGTCAAGAAGAATTTCTTTGCAAAAACGAGTGAAGTTAAGAGAGCGATTGACGAAAAAAAAAGAGTGATAGTGTTGGTATTCAAGGAAGCTTGTACATATGCTGAAAAACTAACCAACAATCTGCCAAGTTTTGTTTGTGAATATTTTGCAGGAATACCAAGATGTCTTCCCAAAGGAATAACCAAGTGATTTACCACCTTTACGAGGGATCGAGCATCGCATTGATTTCATTCCAGGGGCTGCTCTACTAAACCGTCTAGCCTATAGAGCTAATCCCGAGGAGACACGAGAAATCCAAAGGCAAGTGGAGGATTTGCTTTCAAGAGGAAGAATTCGAGAATCCATGAGTCCATGTGCTGTACCGGTCATAGTGGTACCCAAGAAGTCAGGTGAATGGAGAATGTGTATGTACTGTAGAGCCATCAACAAAATAACGGTAAAGTATCGCTACCCTATTCCAAGGTTAGATGATATGTTGGATGAGTTGCATGGTGCTAAGATCTTCTCAAAAATTGATTTGAAAAGTGGTTGTCATCAAATTCGAATTAATGAAGGTGATGAATGGAAAACAGCTTTTAAAACAAAGTTTGGTTTGTATGAGTGGATAGTTATGCCCTTTGGACTAACTAATGCTCCGAGTACATTCATGAGGTTAATGAATCATGTTTTACGAGAGTACATTGGTAATTTTGTCGTGGTCTATTTTGATGATATCCTGATTTATAGCATTAATGTTGAAGTTCACTTTGAACATTTGCGTCTTGTTTTGGAAACTTTAAGAAAAGAGTCATTATTTGCTAACTTAAAGAAGTGCACATTTTGCATGGATAAGGTTGTTTTTCTTGGTTTTGTTGTAAGTGGCCAGGGAATTGAGGTGGATGACGAGAAGGTCAAGGCAATCAAAGAATGGCCAACTACAACAACAGTGTCCCAAGTTGAAAGCTTCCATGGGCTTGCAAGTTTCTATCGAAGGTTTGTTCGTGACTTCAGTACCATAGCTGCCCCCCTTAATGAACTTGTGAAGAAGGAAGTTAGTTTTCATTGGGCAGAAAGGCAAGAAGCTGCATTCAATTTGCTGAAAGAAAGGTTGACATCTACTCCTATTCTTGCATTGCCTAATTTTAATAAAATGTTTGAACTTGAGTGTGATGCATCCGGGGTGGGTATTGGGGCTGTTTTGATTCAAGAAGGTAGACCAATTGCATATTTTAGTGAAAAATTAAAGGGGGCTCACTTGAATTATTCCACTTATGAAAAAGAGCTTTATGCATTGGTTAGATCTTTGCAAACATGGCAACATTACTTAAGGCCTAAGGAATTTGTGGTTCATACAGATCATGAGTCTCTTAAGTACCTTAACGGGCAAGCTAATTTGAGTAGGAGGCATATCAAATGGGTTGAATTCATTGAGTATTTCCTTATGTGATCAAATACAAAAAGGGTAATGAAAACATTGTGGTTGATGCATTGTCTAGACGTCATACTCTTATCACCACATTAAGTTCTAAGCTTCTTGGGTTTGGATCACTTAAAGAAATGTACAAAGATTATTCTGAATTTTCTTCCTTATACGCTGCTTGTGAACATGCTTCATTTGATAAGTTTTATAGGCATGATGGTTATTTTTTTAAAGAAAACAAGTTATGCATTCCAAAGTGTTCTATACGGGAGCTATTTGTACGTGAGGCTCATGGTGGAGGGTTGATGGGCCATTTTGGTGTCCAAAAAGACATTGGATATTTTGAAGGAACATATTTATTGGCCTAAGACGAGAGAAGATGTTATGAAGATCTATGAAAAATGTGTGCCATGTAAACAAGCCAAATCAAAATCTAAGCCTCATGGTTTGTATATGCCACTGCCAATTCCTCAGCAACCATCGGTTGACATCTCCATGGACTTTGTGATCGGGTTGCCTAGAATAAAGAATGGTCATGATTCTGTGTTTGTGGTGGTTGATCGATTCTCTAAGATGGCACACTTCATTGCGTGTAAGAAGACTGACGATGCTTCACATGTTGCAGACTTGTTTTTCAAAGAGATTGTTTGTTTGCATGGTGTGCCGCGGACCATAGTAAGTGATAGGGATGTCAAGTTTCTGAGTCATTTCTGGCGTGTTCTTTGGAGTAAGTTGGGTTATACTTTTGTTTTCTACCACAAGTCACCCCCAAACCGATGGGCAAACGGAAGTGGTTAATCGAACCTTGTCCCAATTACTTCAAGTGATTATTCCGAAGAACTTGAGAACTTGGGAGAATTTTTTGCCTTTTGCAGAGTTTGCTTACAACAGGAGTGTTCATTCTGCTACTAACTTTTCTCCTTTTGAAGTTGTTTACGGATTCAATCCATTGAGTCCTCTTGACCTTGTTCCTCTTCTCATCGAAGAACGATCCAGTTTAGATGGAAAGCGGAAGGCAGAATTCGTGAAGCAAATACACGAAAAGTTAAGACTCAATATTGAGAAAAGGACAGAACAATACACAAAACAAGCAAACAAAGGCAGGAAAAAGATAGTGTTTGAAGCTAGAGATTGGGTATGGCTGCACCTGAGAAAAGATAGATTTTCTACCAAGCAAAGATCCAAATTGCAACCTAGAGGAGATGGACCATTTCAAGTGCTCGAAAGGATCAACGACAATGCTTACAAGCTAGATCTTCCAGGTGAGTATCAAGTTAGTTCAACATTCAATGTTTCTGACTTGTCTCCTTTTGATGTAGGTGATGATTCGTGGACGAATCCTTTTCAAGGGGGAGAGAATGATGGAGGATCATCAAACCATTCCAAAGATGTCATGGAAATACGTGAAGGCCCAATGACAAGAGGACGAGCAAAGAATATCAAAGAAGTTTTTACGAGCTTAGTTGTTGATATCCAAGAGTCTGAATGCAATGACGATGCTCAACCGCAAGTGATGAAGCATGTTACTAGACTTGAAGCATTGGATCCTAATATGGAAGCATAAAAGACCAAAAGTTGCATTTTCTTGGGTCTTTGAAATATTATGGGCTAGTACTAAGCCCAAGTGGTAGAATGGATGTATTTTGAAGTCCATTAGAAGTTTATTTGAGTCCAATAAAGGCCGATGAATGTGTGATAGATCACGATTGCCCGATTGTTGTCATGGTTATTCCAAGTTACTTGGATAGGTACGCGACCCGTTGTCTATAAACGAGACAAGAACCTTGGTATAAGTGGAACCTCGACCCATTGCCTATATACTAGGCAAGAACTTTGGTATAGAGAACGCCACAATCAACCCCACCAAGTTGATTGATAACTTTCGAACACCACAAGCTAAAATGCTCGATAAGTTCTAAAAGTTGGTAAGGAACAATAAGAGTTAAAAACTCACAATTATACTCAAAATGAAGGATCATTGAAATGGTTACATTGAGTGCCTATTTATAGGAGAAAATATAAGACCAACTACTTATCTAGATAAGTTGCACAAGCTATCACGATAAGCTATCAAATAAGCAAGACTACCTATCAAAAGGGAATTATTGACATTTCACCACTTGAAGCTTCTAGAAGGTATTAATCATGCAAGTAACTTCTATCCCTTTATCTCCTCCAAGTAAATGGCCATAATGTTGAGAAAACCTTCAAATGCCTTGAATTTAATCTTTGACAAGTTAATTAACATGGACACCTTTTTGGGCAGATTCATGGACGTGGCTAAGGATATATTTAGGGCCTTTTTTATTCTTGAAAATATAGGAAAAATGCTAAGGTTGAAGTGAGCTTTTATTTCACTCAAATTGGACTTAAAATGAGGAAGTTATGGCCAAAACAATGCACATGGGTGGGCTTTGCTGAATTTTATTTATTTTTGGGCTTTTGTGGATTAAAGTGAGAACTTGGGCTCCAAAACTTGGACTAATATTAGTGTTTAACTTGGATCAACATTAGGAAGCGTGCTTGGTTGTTTTGCGAACAAACGGGAGCTTGATTCCGACAATATTTAATCATTCCATTGAGAGCATCCTGAAACATCTTGGATTTTGATATTGTGATAGGTCCGATCTTTAACCTTAACGGATCTTCGTCATCTCGTTCCTTGGATAGGTTCTCATCACAATGTGTCTTGGTTCATTGTATCTTGCAAAACTCTATCCTCCAAGTAAATGACCATGACCTTCAAAATGCCTTGAAATGAAGAGAAGACTTTCAAAATTGCCTTGTAATTAATCTTGACAATTGCATTGAACATGGACACTCTTTTGGACAGCTTCTTGGACGTGCCAAATGGTCCTTAATTGGGTAATATTCTTCTTGAAAAATAGGGAAAACATTGGCTTTCATTGGGCTTATATTTGACTCAAATTGGGTTTGAAATGAGTGAGTTATGGACAAAACATGGTCTAAGTGTGGGGCTCGCCGAAATTCTTTATTCATGGGCTATGTTTGGTTAAATAATCACAACTTGGGCTATGAAAACAGGGGCTAATCTTGGCTTCAACTTGGAGCAAACTTAGGAAGCTTGCTTGGTTATTTTGCGGAGACACAGTAGCATTATTCCGGCAATATTTAATCAGTCCATTGGTAACATCTTGGATATAGATATTGTGATAGGCCCGATCTTCCACCTTAATAGGAGGATCTTCATCATCTTGACCATTGGATGAGTTCTCATCAACACTTGAGGGTAAAAGCCGATTATTTTGGTGTGAAACACATAAGGGAGTAAGTAGAGGAAATACTTTTTTCTTAATACTCTTGTTATTATAGATTAAAAGATGGAAGATGATCAACCCCTCCCAAACCTTCAAGTCCAAGCTCTCATGGCTGAAATGCGACGTTTAATGACGAACGAGTTTAATCAAATCCATGAAAGAATGGATAGATTAGAGGCACGAGGACCTCATGCTCCGCTACCATCACAAGTTTCTGACGTAAATCATAAATATGATGCTCGAAGTGATGAATGGGATAGAGGATCTGAAAGAAGGAGGCCTCGAAGAAACCATGGTGATATGATCCTAAAACCAATCTTGGTCCATGATTTGGATTAAATTGTTTGATAATTTTGCGATGCAACGTGATATGATCCTAACCATGGGCAAATAAGATGTGGATCCACGTAAAGCTTTGCAAAATAATGCACACGTTGCTTCGCAAAATAATCAAACAAGATTCTTATTTTAATCCAAATCGTGGACCAAGATTGGTTTTAGTGTCTGTAGCCCAAGTTGTGTTGCCTTCATCTAAAAAGCCCATAAATAAATAATATTCGGCCAACCCAACACAAGATGCATGTTTTGGCTATATCTCACTCATTTCAAGTCTAAATGGAGTCAAATAAAGCTAACTTCAAGCATAATCATGTTCCTACAATTTTTCAAGAATAGCAAGGCCCAAAATATGCCTAAGCCACGTTCATAATTCTGTCCACACCCTTGTCCACGTTCAACGAACTAGTGAAGTTAATTAGATGACATTTTGAAGGTCAACACTTCATTACAAGGCATTTTTAAGGGTTCTCATCATCATAACCATTTATTTGGTGGAATTTAAAGGTTTTAAGGTTACTTTGAAGATACATTGACTCAAGACACTTTCTTGAGTGAATCAAGACACATTTTGATGGGTAATTAGTTCGATAAGTAGTCTTGGTTATTTTGATAAGTAGTAATGCTTATATTTTTATCTATAAATAGAGGCCAATGTAAACATTTGTAATCATGCTTGACTTAAGTGAAATTGTGAGCTTATAGCTCTTTAGTTCATTATGAACTTCTAGAACTTATCAAGCCATACTTGTGGTGTTCAAAACTTATCAGCCAACTTGGTGGGGTTGGTTGTGGCGTTTTCTTATACCAAGGTTCTTGCCTTTTTATAGGTAACGGGTCGCGGTTCACCATCTATACCAAGGTTCCAGCCTCGTTTATAGGCAACGGGTCGCGGTTCTATCCATATATCATTATAACTTCCAATAGAAAGATCGGGCAACTCGTGATCAATCTCATATTCATCGGGTGAGATCACATCACAATGTGAGCATTATTTTGCAAATCTTTACATGGATCCACATCTTCTTAGCCCATGGTTAGGATCATATCACATGGTGCTAATAGAGGACTCAGCAACATCAAGATGAGAATTCAACAATTTCAAGGAAAGAGTGATCCTAAAGTATATTTGGACTGGGAAAAAAGATTGAGTTGATTTTTGATCGCGGGGATCAAAAGGTGAAAGTAGCAGCAATTTAATTCATAGATTTCACAACAAACTACCGAGTTTTCATATTTTTTCCAACTATCGATCGCAACAAAGTACCAAGAGTATGATTGACCAACTTTAGTTTGACCATTGGTTTGGGGATGACAAGTTGTTGAAAACAAAAGCTTTTTCCCTAACCACTTCTTTAAAAAAACAAATCTGAAATATGTGACGCATCATTGGTTTGATTGCAGGAAATGAAATGAGCCCTTTTAGAAAACCGGTCAACCACCAAAAAAATTGAATCTTTGCCACTTCTAGTTTTTGGTAAACTCAACACAAAGTCCATAGAAAGATCAACCAATGATTCACTTAGTATAGAAAGAGGAGTGTACAAACTATGAGGTTGAACCTTGGATTTGGCTTGTTTACAAACAATGCACTTTTCACAAACTCTCCCAACATCAACTTTAATTTTTGGCCAAAAGAAATGTTCTTGCAAAATATTCGGAGTTTTTGCCACACCAAAATGAACCATAAGGCCTCCACTATGTGCATCTTGAACCAAAAGTTCACGTAAAGACGTGTTTGGAATGCAAAGCTTTGATTATTTGAACAAAAATTCCTCATGTATGAAAAACTTTTCAAAATGGGTTCTTTCACAAGTTTGGAAAATTATAACAAATCAATGTCTTCACGATACAACTCTTTGATTTGTTCGAATCCAAGAATTTTAGAATGAAGAGAAGAGAGTAGAGTGTACCTTCGTGAAACTGCGTCTGTGACGATATTTTCCATACCTTTCTTGAATCGAATGACACACAGGATTGTCTTAAGAAACTTCATCCGTCTTACATGTCTCTTGTTGATCTTTTGTTGCCCTTTTAGAAACTTCAAGGACTTTGTATTGTAAATCATGGCTCCAATCCTCATTCATACGCCCTACCATGTTGACTGATAACCATCAATGATACACGTTTATTATCACACACACCTCTTTGAATTGAAAATCTTCTTCTTCAGTAGCCAGTCATTCGATTAACCCTTCTATATTCAGGCGTACTCATTCAAGTTCTAAAATTTTAATCATCAAATTGGAATTTCAATAACTATTATAATCCTCATGATTCCGTCTTAGCCGATCTACTATATTTTCTACGTTGACGAACTGCCACCAGTGAACGATTTTTCAAAGTCATCATCTTGTCCATGATTAATCAAATCCAAAATCCGATTGGTTAATTGAGACCATTTTTATCTATTTTTTCTCACTTCGTGTAGTAAATCGAGGCTCCAATGCTCGTTCATATACATGGCACCGTGCTGATGCCCTACTATGTAGATTGGCCATCGATGATAAATTTGTGTTATCACACACCTCTTTAAATTCAAAAACTTCTTCTACAATAGCCAGCTCTTTGATTAACCATCCTGGATTCTAACTCCATTAAATTCTAAAATTTCAATCATTAATCCGACCTTTCAATAATTATTGTTATCACACTTCTATCTTCGCTGCTCTACCTGATTCTCTTGGGAAATGTACTGTCAACACTAAACGAGTTCTCAAAGTCATCATGATGTTCTCGTTTTAATCAAATCCACCATCTGATTGGTTAATTGAACGACCACTACTAGATCTATCTGTTCCTTACTTCATGTTGTAAATTGTGGCTCCAATTCGTAGACACCTTGCAGATGCCCTACCAAGTACACTGATGGCCATCCATGATACACATTTTTTATTACAAGCCTCTTTGAATTGAAAACCTCTTCAACAGTAGTCATTTGATTAACCCTCCGGGATTCAGACTAACTCCATCGGATTCTAAGATTCCAATCGTCAATCCGGTCTTTTAATAAATATTGTCATCCTCACGATTCCATCTTAGTTGCTCTATGAGATTCTCTTTGATGATGAAATTTCAACATTGAATGAGTTCTCAAAGTTATCACAATGTCCACGATTAATCAAATCAACATCTAATTAATTTGTTAATTGAACAACCACTTGATCTATATGTTCCTCACTTTGTGTCGTAAATCGTGGTTCCATTACTCATTTATATGCATGGCATAATGATGATGCCCTACCATGTAGATTGTTAGCCATCCATCACATTTGTTTGACACATCTATTTAAATTGAAAAACCTCTTCTGTAGTAGCTCCATTATATTCAGAATAACTCTATTAGATTCTAAGATTCCAATCGTCAATCCGGTCTATTAGTAATTATTGTCATCCTCATGATTCCATCTAAGCTACTCTATGAGATTTTCATCGATGATGAACTGTAAATATTGAAAGAGTTTCTCTAAGTCATCATAGTGTCCATGATTGATCAAATCCACGATTTGATTGGTTTGTGAATGACCACTTGATCTATTTGTTCATCACTTTGTGTTGTAAATCATGGCTCCAATACTCGTTCATATGCCTAGCATCACCATGCTAATGCCCTACCTTGTAGGGGTATACGTTTGATATCACGTGTCTCTTTGAATAGAAAAACATCATCTAAAGTAGCCAGCCAATGAAATAATTGTGTTATCACACACCTCTTTGAATTTAAAAACATTTTCTACAATATCCAATCTGGCCTTTCAATAATTCTAAGATTTCAATCTTCAATCTGGCCTTTCAATAATTATTGTTAACCCCATGATTCTATTTTAGCCGTTATACCATATTCTAATTGGAAATGGACTGTCACCATGAAACGAGATCTCAAAGTTATCATCCTGTCAATGATTAATCAAATCCACCTTCCTATTGGTTTATTGAACAACCACCTGATCTAATGGTTCTTTACTTCGTATCGTAAGTTATGACTTCAATTTTCATTCATATGCATGTAACCATGCTGATGCCTATCATGTAAACTGATGGTCATCAAGGATACACGTTAATTATCACTCTTATTTTTGAATTGAAATTCTCTTCAACTATAGTTAGCCATTTGATTAACCCTTCTAGACTCAGACAAGCTCCATCATAAATCCGGGGTTTCAAATACTATTGTCATCCCCACGAGTCCGTTTTGGCCACTCTACAAGATTCTCTTTGGTGAAAAACTGTCACCATTGAACAAGTTCTCAAAGTCATGTCATTATTATGTCCATGATTAATCAAATCCACCATCCGATTGGTTAATAGGACGGCTACTTGATCTAATGGTTCCTCACTCCATGTAATAAATCATCGCTTTGATTCCCACTGATATGCATGGCACTATTCGGATGTTCTACCAAGTATATTGATGGCCATCAATGAGACACATTTGTTAGCACACGCCTCTTTGAATTGAAAACCTTTTCTACCGTTGCTGGTCATTTGATTAACCGTTCTTGATGGAGGATCATCAAACCATTCCAAAGATGTCATGGAAATACGTGAAGGCCCAATGACAAGAGGACGAACGAAGAAGATCAAAGAAGCATTTACGAGCTTAGTTGTTGATATCCGAGAGTCTGGATACAAAGACGATGCTCAACCGCAACTGATGAAGCATGTTCTAGACTTGAAGCATTGGTTCCTAATATGGAAGCATAAAAGCCGAAAAGATGCATTTTCTTGAGTCTTTGAAATACTATGGGCAAGTACTAAGCCCAAGTAGTAGAATAGATGTATTTTGAAGTCCACTAGAAGTTTATTTGAGTCCAATAAAGGTCTAGAAATGTCTAATCCGTTTTTTAGTTTAAAAGTTCTAGAATTATCTACCAAGTGATGACAAAATGTCTAGATTCATGGATTAAAGTCCCTTATTTAATCCATTGAACTTAATTAGTGTCTTTTGAGTTGGTTTTTGAAGCCTATAAATAGATGGCTTCCTATGTACTTTGAAATCAATTCACTTGAGAAATATATACCTTTCTTTTGAGTTTTACTCATCTTTGTGAGCTTTATTCTTTGTTGGAGAGTTCATAGTTCAAGAACTTATCAAGATTGTGAACACATTCTTGTGGCGTTCTCGTATTCATTTGGTTCTTAGTTCTTATAACTAACGTGATGGAGGATCATCAAACCATTCCAAAGATGTCATGGAAATACGTGTAGGCCCAATGACAAGAGGACGAGCGAAGAAGATCAAAGAAGTTTTTACGAGCTTAGTTGTTGATATCCGAGAGTCTGAATGCAAAGACAATGCTCAATCGCAAGTCATGAAGCATGTTACTAGACTTGAATCATTGGATCCTAATATGGAAGCATAAAAGCCCAAAAGATGCATTTTCTTGAGTCTTTGAAATACTATGGGCTAGTACTAAGTCCAAGTGGTAGAATGGATGTATTTTGAAGTCCATTAGAAGTTTATTTGAGTCCAATAAAGGCCTAGAAATGCCTAATCCGTTTTTTTAGTTTAAAAGTTCTAGAATTATCTTCTAAGTGATGAAAAAAAATGTCAAGATTCATGGATTAAAGTCCCTTCTTTAATCCACTGAATTTAATTAGTGACTTTTGAGTTGGTTTTTGAAGCCTATAAATAGATGGTTCCTATGTACTTTCAAATCAATTTACTTGAGAAATATATATCTTTCTTTTGAGTTTTACTCATCTTTGTGAACTTTGTTCTTTGTTGGAGAGTTCATAGTTCAAGAACTTATCAAGATTGTGAGCACATTCTTGTGGCGTTCTCGCATTCCTTTGGTTCTTAATTCTTATAACTAACGGGTCAAGGACTTGCTCTAGGCGTGTTGGAGTCCCAATTATCAGGTGCTTTGATGCCTATTCTATCTTATACGAAGGTTCCAAGTTACATTTAACTTGCGGGTCAACGTTTCGTATCATTTGGTATCAAAGCTACAAAGGTTCGATTCTTAAATTTGTTGCATTTTGTTCTTGTCATTGTGTTTGTCTATCTTTCGCATCATCTTATCTTTTACATTTTTCTACTTTTCTCATATTAAAAATAAGTCACGCTGTTCAACAAAAAATAGAGCAAAAAAAAAAGCTTACAAAAAGTGCACCAAAAAAATTTAAAAAAAAGTGCAAAAAAAAAAAGAAACGAAAAGAAGTTTATATGAACACGTGAGCTTGAAAATCAATAATTTATCTTCTACATCATCTTTTTGTTCCAACTTCTTCTCATTGGTTAGTGCTTTATTTCTCCTCACCTTACTACTTTTTTTTTCTTGTTTATCCCATCTTCTTTAAAAGTTTTAAACTCGTTGGTATCCAATTAAGTTCTAAAGGTTTTTCTTGAACACTTTCAGTGTGTGCCCTAATTTGATTTGTTCGTTTACCAATTGAGCTCCACAATGAATAGAGAGGTAAAAGGCATTGAGTTGTGAGAACACTTGCGGGTAAAAGCCGATTATTTTTTGTGTGATACACAAGCGTTGAGTAACATCTCTTGAGTGAAACACGCAAGGGAGTGAGCAGAGGAAATATTTTTTTTTCCAATTACTCTTGTTTTAACATATTAAAAGATGGAAGATAATCAACCACTCCCTAACCTTCAAGTCCAAGCTCTCATGGCTGAAATGCGACATTTAATGACCGATGAGTTTAATCAAATCCTTGAAGGAATTGACAGATTGGAGGCACGTGGACCTCATGCTTCACCACCATCACAAGCTTCTGACGAAAATCATGAAGATGACGCTCCAAGTGCTGAATGGGATAGAGGATCTGATGAGAACCCATCCAATAATCAAGATGATGAAGATCCATTAAGGTGGAAGATCGAGCCTATCACAAGGTCTAAATCCAAGATGTTCCAAGATTCTACCAATGGACTGATTAAATCTTGCTGGAATAATGCTCTCGTATCTTCGCAAAATAACCAAGCAAGCTTCCTAATTTTGCTACAAGTTGAAGCCCATGATTAGCCTTGTTTTTCATAGCCCAAGTTATGTCTATTTACCCAAACATAACCCATGAATAAAGAATTTCGGCTAGCCCTACACTTAACCCATGTTTTGTCCATAACTCACTCATTTCAAGCCCGATTTGAGTCAAATAAAACCCCAATGAAAGCTAAGCTTTCTCCTGTCTTTTCAAGAAGAATAAAGCCCAATAAGGGCTCATTTGCCACGTCCAAAGTTCTGCCCAAAAGAGTGTCCATGTTCAATGTAATTCTCAAGATTAATTACAAGGCAATTTGAAAGCCTTCTCTTCAATTCAAGGCAATTTGAAGGTCATTGCCATTTACTTGGAGGATACTAAGAGTTTTGCAAGATACAATGAACCAAGACACATTTTAGAAGATTCAAGTAGTGAAATGTCAAGAAGGCCCTTTTGATAAGTAGTTTTGCTTATTTGATCGCTTATCGTGATAGTTTTTGTTACTTATCTAGATGGTTGGTTTTCCTTATATTTTAATCTATAAATAGTGGCCAAAGTTCTCATTTGTAATCAACCTTCATTTGAGTAATATTGTGAGTTTTTAACTCTTCTTGTTCCTTACGAACTTTTAGAACTTATCAAGTGTTCTAGCTTGTGGCGTTCAAAACTTATCAATCAACTTGGTGGGGTTGGTTATGGTGTTTTCTTATACCAAGGTTCTTGCCTCTTTCTAGGCAACGGGTCGCGGTTCTATCCATATATCATAATAATATCCAATACAACGATCAGGCAACTCGTGATCAATCTCATATTTATCGGGTGAGATCACATCATTTGGTATCAGAGCCACTTCTATTGGTTTGTTTTCGATCATACTTTTATTTCGTATCATTTTTTTTCGTATCGTTTTTTTTCTTGTTCTTATCTTGAATTTCAAGTAATAGTAATGGATCTCGTCACAAGTTGACATGATTACTGTTATGAAGAAATAAAAAAGTTAGGATATTAGTAAGTCATATATTTGGGTTCCTTATATTAAGTCGTGTAGTTTTGTTCCTCCAAAAAAAAAAGAAAAGTGAAAAGAAAAAGAAAAGTATAAAAAAAAGCTATCAAAGTATAAAAAAAAAAAGTGGAATAATCAGTAGAGAAAAAAAAAGAAGTTAAAATTTTTTTGAAGGAACGTTAATAATTTTGTTTAATATTATATATTTCTTTTTGGGTTTGTTACACTTAATTATTGAAGTTGTTTGGTACGTTTTGAATTCCTCAAGGCCACAAGCCTAACTTGATTTGCTTTCTTTTAGTTTGTTTTGAACTTTAAGAATTAAAAGAGAGGTAAAAGGCAGTGTGGTAAGATCAACCGAGGGAAAAAGCCTTAGTTGCATACACGAGTGTTGAGAGCTTAATCAACTTGAGAGAAACACGTAAGGGAGAGCGGAGAGGTCATAATCTTTTTGTTATTTATTGTTTTTTTTTTTTTTTTTTGCAGATTTATAAGATGGCGGATGACCAACCACTTCCAAATCTTCAAGTTCAAGCTCTCATGGATGAAATGCGACAATTAATGAGAGACGAGTTCACGCAAGTTCATGAAAGAATGGACCAATTGGAGGCGCAAATACCACGTGAACGAACACCATCACAAGTTTCTTATGAAAAATCATGATTACGGTCCTAGAGGTGACGAATGGGATGAGGAATTTCAAAGAAAACCACCTAGACGAAGGCAACATAGAGACAACTTGAGTTCAATAAAGATGAAAATTCCATCTTTTCAAGGAAAGTCAGATCCAGAAGCTTACATCGATTGGGATACTAAGATGGAATTCATCTTTGATTGCAATGAATACTCCAACCGGAAGAAGGTAAAACTCCTCGTTGTTGAATTTACTGATTATGCACTCACATGGTGGGATCAACTTGTGATTAGTAGACGAAGAAACGAAGAGAGACCCATCGATACTTGGGAGGAAATGAAGATGGTCATGAGGCGACGTTTTGTACCAAGTCATTACTACCGTGACCTTCATAACAAACTTCAAAGTCTAATGCAAGGAAGTAAGTCTTTTGACGATTACTTCAAAGAAATGGAGGTTATTATGATCCGGGCGAATATTCAAGAGGATAGAAAAGCTACCATGGCAAGGTTCTTAAATGGTCTCAATTATGAAATTCGAGATCGTGTTGAGATGCACCATTATGTTGAGATCGAGGACATGGTTCATATGACAGCTAAGATTGAAAAGCAACAGAAGAGAGGGGGTGGGTCAAGAACGAATGCTTGGAAAGCAAGTAGCTCCAAAAGGCCTGAAAATTCAAACTCTTCTAATCCCAAATCTGGAACAAAAAACACTTCAAAGGAGAAAACTAGTTCTGAAGTTTCTAATACTCGTGAAATAAAATGTTTTAAGTGCCTTGGCCGGGGTCATATTGCAAGTCAATGTCCAAACAAGCTTGCAATGGTGATCAGAGAAGATGGAGAAATCGAAACAGATGCTTTTGAATCCTCACACGAAGACACAAATTGGGAAGAAGAGCTAGCAGTTGAAGGAGAATTGTTGGTGGCAAGACGAGCCTTAAGCACCCATTTTAAGGAAGAAGATGATGCAAAAGGAAGAACATCTTTCACACCCGGTGTTATGTTGAAGGCAAGGTATGTAGTGTTATAATTTATGGTGGGAGTTGCATTAATGTGGCTAGTGTTTCCATGGTTGAATAGGTAGGGTTACCGACAATGAAGCATCAAAAGCCATATAAACTCCAATGGCTTAATGATAGTGGTGAGGTGTGAGTTACAAAGCAGGTTTGGTGTCGTTTCGTATCGGTAAGTGTGAAGATGAAGTCCATTGTGATGTTGTACCTATGCAAGCAAGCAATTTGTTACTTGGTAGGCCATGGCAATAAGATCGGCACGTAAAACACGATGGCTTCACCAACAAGTGCACCATTGTTCACAAAACTGAACAGCCCGTAATTTATTAATTATAAATTACAGCATCAAACCTTGGGTATTTAAATGACTTTGACTAAATTATTGGTAATTAGCTGAAAACATGCATTATAGATGGTTAATTATATTAAGTTATAATTGATTACGAAAACTTGCCCAAAATTAGCTGAAATAAATCTGAATAATTAAATTTAGCTAATTGACAAATTAAAGACTTGAAAATGACAAAATGGACTAAAATGAATAAAATAGTCCAAAAAGATAATTCTAGCAAAACTAGAACCTCCTTACTATTATTTGCATCTGAAAATGCAAATCGGATTCATTAAGAGTAAAAATGGTCAATTCCTGAAATTCATTAGAAAATCTGATATTTCTCTATTTTCTATAAATAGAGCATTCCATCTCCTTGAATTAGTTTAGCCATATCAGAATTCATCTATTGAGACTCTCTCTCTCTACAATCCAACTTCTCTCTAACTTTTCTCCTAAACGGCAAATCTCGTGATTTATACGTCATCGGATAGATATCGTCGAGCTCTACCATAATCTGCCATTGCATGTTCGATTTTGTTCTGATTTGAGGTAAGTTCGCCCCTTTTTCTCTCTTTTTGTTCCGGTTTTGAGAGCAAATTCGAATTTGCTCAATTTTTCTTCATTCGAAGTTGATTTGCTCTCGTTTAGGAACTGATTTTGTTTGGAAAACGTCTATAATCATCCAACCTCGTATGCTATAGCTTGGACAAAGGTTAGTGACGATTTGTCCCTTATTTATGTTCAATTTTAGTTGCTGTTGTATTTTGAATATAAAGACCCGAAACATCAATGTTGGATCTGTAATAAACTCGAAAATGTGTTAGAAATGAACCTATAATGATCCTATAAATATTCCTTGACGTTTTTAGGAAATTTGAACTAGAAATGCATGCTTAAATGATGAACAAGAAGAACAAATTCGAGAGAACCATGAACAAACTCGAATTCATCATCAGATTAGGTTCGAAATTGATTAAATTAATGACTTTTGGTATGCAAAGGGACTAAATTCGAAATTCCCTAAATTTGAATTTAACTCCCAAAATTCGAACCTCTCTCTCACTAAATTCGAAACTTAAGTTCTAATGACCCTAAATTCGAAACTTAAGTTCTAATGACCCTAAATTCGAAGCTTAGGTTCGAATTAACCTATAATCGAAGCCTAAGTTCGAAGCTTGTTTAGTTTCAAGCCAAAGTTAAATTCGTATATCAGATTAAGTTCTTGATCAGTCTTATGTTTGTGCATAAATGTAAATGAAAGAATCTTATATTATGATTATTATAAAACTCACAAGATTTCTAGATTCATGACCATTTTATGCTCAATTAATTAATCAGGCACTATATGAACTCTCGACTTTGGGACTAAACTTAAAACATGAAAACATATGTGTTTTAATGTTATGAACCCTTAGAAATTGTACAACATGATTTGCTTTGCTAATACTATGGTTGGCTTTGTATCAAGGCCATATCTCTGTAAAACCCATGAAACCATAGTAATCTGATAAGAACTGAAGGTTATACCCTGGTATAGACCTAAAGGAGATATTGTTGACTTAATTGACCACTGATAAGATTAGGCTCACTCTGGGACATTAGGAACTACCACAGACTCGACAACAAGACATGAGAATAACCTAATAATATAATTAGGGTTATATAGATCATGTTATAAACTTGACATTAATATGTCAGACTTCAAACTGAACTGCAGGAACCAGCCGGTTTGACAGAGTAAATTGGACGGCTTAATTCGTTAAGCACTAATTGACTAAGTTACATTGCTCAGGACTACTGTGAGTGACAGATTACATTAAGTCTTTGCATATGTTTCAATACTAATTGGTGATTGTTACTGAATTGTATGGGAACATCTGCTATTGCTGCCTGTTTCTTGATTACTTTATTGTAAGATAGGAACTTACTTTTGACATTGTTGAAATTAGATATCTGATATGCCTTGAACTGCATGTTCACTTTTACTTCCTATGTAAATACTTAACATGCTTGTTGATTACTTGTTGTCGATACATTTGCATCTGCATACTGCATTTACTGTTCTGACCGAATGTGAGATCTCCATTCACACGAAGGAATTCTGCAGATTCCTTTCCTATCTGATCATTTCCATACGTTTCCCGTAGGGCTTCAGCCTTACACATGGGAATACTGATTGGGTTAATCTCCCAAATATTTTGCCGTCTCTGACGTGTTGACTTGATGACATGAGCTGAAAGTATATATATATATATATATATATATATATATATATATATATATATATATATATATATATATATCAGTGGAAGCTAATGGAACTCTGTTAACTCACTAAGCAATGTTAGCTTACTCTGTCATGACAACTTTCTTTACAAGAAAAGCTGATCATAGCTGGTATAGTCCGTCCCAGGCAAAGTGAACCTGGATACTTGATGATTGCAGACTTTTGGACCTAGTGCTGATGCCTATTTTTGTAAAGATTATTGCGGTCTCGGGTAGCTTGTTCAATCTTCTGCACTCTGATTGATGATTTAGAAGCTAGATTAGACCACCATCATATCTTTAATATATGTTGTAATTAAGTATCTTGAAGCAATTTGAATCAGGTATTTGGACCTGTGGTATCAGACAATAGTAATATTTATCACTTAATGAAATGTATTTTAAGAAATTATGACGTGTACTGTTTGTGGTAACTTGGGTGTTACAAAGTTGGTATCAGAGCAGCGGTTTAATCATCAGATTGGCCACCCGATACTTAAACTACTGGTATGGTAAGGACTATGTGACTCTGAATTCCCGAACAAGTCACCGAGGCCTAGGGTAACCTAATTAGTAAAGGACTACCCACACAACTTGACCTAAGATAGGCAATTGATGACTGATAGGACGGGGAATGACTGACTGCTTGATACTGACTTGACTGTGTGTCGACTTGACTGATTGCTTTCATACTTATTTGTGATTATCTGACGTAAGCATTATTATACGCATTGTGCTTATTTGAACCGGGAAATAATAATTATTTCCTTTATACTTTAAGCCAATGGCTGATAAGAATCCGACTGTTGCTGGTACCTTGATTGTTGGTAAAGCTGCAGATGCTGCGGCTGATCAACATAAGGAGTCTGTTCATGTAGAAGACTTAGGCACTGACCCTGAAAATACTGCTAATGACTCAAGTAGTACTGCCACGCCTGTGCCTCCTCAGCAGGCTCAATTAATTGATCTCGTTCACAAGTTCAATGAGGATAATCATAGGCAAATGCATCTTATGATAGATAGGAATCGTCTACAGACTGATATGTCGGTTGAAGACCGATTTATGGAGATTAAGGACTTGCTTATTAAGGGAAAAACGGTTGTGCAAACTGACGAGGAAAACCAGCGTGAAATTGACTTTAGGCGCCGTGAGGAAGAACTTAGGTTACGAGAACTTAAGTTACAGGAACTGGAACTGAAGCATAGGGAGGAGATGTTAGCAAAGCCCAAGAAAGACCGAAAGAGGAAACATAGGCATGTGTTCTCTGATGAAAGCGAGACTGACTCCTCCGACCATCACGTTAAGGTGGGACGAGAGTGTTCAGTTGTTGATTTTAAGAAATGTGGAGCTCGTACGTTTGTCGGGACATCAGACCCAGTAAAAGCAATGGACTGGGTTGCCAATGTGGAGAAAGCGTTTAAGCTCTCCAAGTGTAATGAAGAAGACAAGGTTACGTTTGCAACGGGAATGTTGGAGGATGGAGCTGGACGATGGTGGAAGTCAATTACGAATCCCATGTCTGATGCAATGGAGAATTCCATTACTTGAGATCAATTCAAAATTCATCTGATAGAGAAATACTGCCCCCAGGATGTCAAACGCCAAATGGAGAAAACTCTGCTATCCTTTCAGCAAGGTACAAGGTCTGTGACAGACTATGAGCTGGAATTCACCAGGCTCTCATTGTTATCTGATCATCCTGTCGATACTGATGAAAGGCGAAGGGATCTATTTGTGGATGGTCTGGATAGAGAAATACAGAAGTTTGTGAAATCCGGTTGACCGAGAAGTTATATAGAGGCAGTTGAAATTGCTAGGGTAGGTGAGCTTGAAATCTATCCTGAGCGAACATGTCCTTTTATTGCTAAATCTAGTAAGAAAGAAAAATCTGAAAAATTTGGGAAGGAGAGGGTGGAAAATAAGAATGAAAGTTCAAGGAAAGGAGATAACCAGTCTTCTGCTAAATCATATGCTGTGACCTCAACGCCACGGTCTGCTTGTCCACGCTGCAAGCAAATTCATGAGGGAAAATGTGATCCTGCATTTGTCAAATGCTACTGCTGTAGACAGAATGGTCATGACAGGTCGGAATGTTCCAAGCGCAGTGAGGCTTGCCGTAACTGCATCACTGTGGGGCATCATGCTAAATATTGTACTCGGCCCCGATTTGTTCCTCCGACTGCATCCTCACCCCAGCAATCAGTCAAGGGTTCTTCTGCTCCAAGGAACCAACCAAGGTCTTTTCAGATGACAGCCGAAGAGGCAAAAGAAACTGCTGATGTCGTCACCGGTACATTTCTTGTCAACTATATACCTGCTTTAATCCTATTTGACTCTGGCTCTAATCTGTCATTTGTTTCCGAAAAGTTTGCTAATCAGTTTGATTTTGCTCCGGTAATGTTACCTGTACCTTTAGACATAGAAACTGCTAGCTCAAGCTTTGTGTCTGTAAACAGAGTCTTTCGTTCTTGTAAACTTGTAATTGATGACCTCTCCTCGAACATTGACTTGATACCGATGCGGATTAAAGAGTTCGACGTTATTATAAGAATGGACTGGCTCATGATGAACAATGCTGAAATCCTTTGTGCTAAGAGGATAATTAGAATAAGAACCCCCGAAGGAAGTGAGCGTTACGTTTATGGAGATAAAAAAACTCGAGATTTAGGTCTCATTTCTGTAAGGAAAGCCCATAAATGCCTGACCAAAGGTTGTTCCGCTTATTTGGCATATGCCATAGATGCTAAGGAAGTTAAAAAGACCATGTCTGAAGTGCCCGTAGTTCAGGAATTCCCTGATGTATTCTTGGATGACATCTCTGGATTGCCACCAGATCGACAAATTGAATTCCATATTGATCTTGTACCGGGTGCAGCTCGAATCGCAAAAGCTCCTTACCGTCTTGCTCCGAATGAAATGAAGGAAATGATGAGTCAGTTACAGGAATTATTGGAAAAAGGGTTTATCCGTCCGAGTACTTCTCCTTGGGGTGCTCCGGTTCTATTTGTTAAGAAGAAGGATGGTACCTTTCGCATGTGTATCGATTATCGAGAGCTAAATAAAGTAACTATTAAGAACCGATACCCACTGCCTAGAATTGACGACTTCTTTGATCAACTACAAGGGGCTAGCTATTTTTCGAAGATTGATCTTCGATCTGGATATCATCAGCTCAAGGTATTTGAATCTGTCGTTCCGAAAACTGCATTTCGCACTCGTCATGGCCATTTTGAATTCCTAGTAATGCCGTTCGGTCTCACAAATGCCCCGGTCGCGTTTATGGACCTCATGAATAGGGTATGTAGACCAATGTTGGACAAATCAATTATAGTGTTCATTGATGACATTTTGATTTACTCTAAGTCTGAATTTGACCATGCGATGCATTTACGAGAATTGCTAGAATTGTTACGTAAAGAGCGACTCTACGCAAAATTCTCCAAATGTGAATTCTGGTTACGCCAGGTGCAATTTTTGGGACACGTTATCTCAGGTGATGGAATTGTCGTGGATCCATCGAAAGTAGATGCGGTTCAGAAATGGGAGGCACCGAAAAATGTATCCGAAATTCGAAGTTTCTTGGGATTAGCGGGATATTATCGAAGATTTATCCGTGATTTCTCCAGGATTGCGGTACCTTTAACTAGCCTGACAAAGAAAGAAGTTAAATTTTTAATGGAATGAATCTCAAGATCGAGCCTTTGAGACTCTGAAGCGTAAGTTGATTGAAGCACCGATTCTGGCCTTACCTGAGGGTAATGCCGATTTTGTAGTCTATAGTGATGCTTCAAAGATGGGATTAGGCTGTGTGCTGATCCAACAGGATAAAGTAATTGCCTACACATCAAGGAAACTAAAGGCGCATGAAAAGAATTATCCGATGCATGATTTGGAACTTGCAGCCGTAACCTTTGCATTGAAGATTTGGCGGCATTATCTGTATGGGACTAGATGCACATTATACACAGATCACAAAAGTCTGAAGTATATATTTGACCAAAAAGAACTGAATATGCGTCAAAGGCGATCCATGGAATTGATTAAAGACTATGACTGTGAGATCCTCTATCATCCAGGTAAAGCAAATATAGTAGCAGATGCCTTAAGCCGCAAATCCGGACAAAACCATTATATTCGATGTTATGCCTTGACTTCTGTCGTTTTGGAGTCTACTCTGCCTAAGTTGATAATTGCCACTCAAACCGAGGCCATTCGGGATGAGAACCTGAAATCCGAACGCATGTTTAATTATGTGACCAAGCTGACTCTTGACAATCGTGGCCTTAGACGATTCATGAATAGAATATGGGTTCCCAGATCAGGAGGTGTTCGTGATCAAATTCTGTCGGAGGCTCATATGTCAAAATTTGTGATACATTCTTGTTCTACTAAAATGTACCAAGATTTGAGGACGGAATATTGGTGGCCAGGTATGAAGAAGGATGTAGGTCGATATGTAGAAAATTGCATGACTTGCTTACAAGTCAAATCTGAACATCAGAAGCCGTATGGGGAACTACAACCATTGCCAATCCTGGAATGGAAGTGGGACCATATAACCATTTTGTGACGAAGCTGCCCAGGACTAAATGGAATCATCACTCTATATGGGTAATTGTAGATCGACTCACTAAGTCAGCACATTTCCTTCCCATATGTGAAGATGAACGCCTTGAAAAGTTAGCTGAGGAGACACGAGAAAAAGTGGAGGATTTGCATTCAAGAGGAAGAATTCGAGAATCCATGAGTCCATGTGTTGTACCGATCATCATGGTACCCAAGAAGTTAGGTGAATGGAGAATGTGTATGGACTGTAGAGCCATCAACAAAATAACGGTAAAGTATCGCTACCCTATTCCGAGGTTAGATGATATGTTGGATGAGTTGCATGGTGCTAAGATCTTCTCAAAAATTGATTTGAAAAGTGGCTATCATCAAATTCGAATTAATGAAGGTGATGAATGGAAAACAGCTTTTAAAACAAAGTTTGGTTTGTACGAGTGGTTAGTTATGCCCTTTGGACTTACTAATGCTCTGAGTACATTCATGAGGTTAATGAATCATGTTTTACGAGAGTACATTGGTAGGTTTTTAGTGGTTAATTTTGATGATATCCTGATTTATAGCATTAATGTTGAAGTTCACTTGGAACATTTGTGTCTTGTTTTGGAAACTTTAAGAAAAGAGTCATTATTTGCTGATTTTAAAAAGTGCACATTTTGCATGGATAAGGTTATTTTTCTTGGTTTTGTTGTAAGTGGCCAAGGAATTGAGGTGGATGACGAGAAGGTCAAAGCAATAAAAGAATGGCCCACTCCAACAACAGTGTCCCAGTTTAGAAGCTTGGCTTGCAAGTTTCCATCGAAGGTTTGTTCGTGACTTCAGTACCATAGCTGCCCCCCTTAGTGAACTTTTGAAGAAGGAGGTTAGCTTTCATTGGGGAGAAAGGCAAGAAGCTTCATTCAATTTGCAGAAAAAAAGGTTGACATCTACTCCTATTCTTGCATTGCCTAATTTTAATAAAATGTTTGAACTTGAGTGTGATGCATCCGGGGTGGGTATTGGGGCTGTTTTGGTTCAAGAAGGTAAACCAATTGCATATTTTAGTGAAAGATTAAAGGGGGCTCACTTGAATTATTCCACTTATGAAAAAGAGCTTAATGCATTGGTTAGATCTTTGCAAACATGGCAGCATTACTTAAGGCCTAAGGAATTTGTGGTTCATACGAATCATGAGTGTCTTAAGTACCTTAACAGGCAATCTAATTTGAGTAATAGGCATATCAAATGGGTTGAGTTCATTGATTCATTTCTTTATGTGATCAAATACAAAAAGGGTAAAGAAAACATTGTGGTTGATGCATTGTCTAGACGTCATACTCTTATCACCACATTGAGTTCTTTGCTTCTTGGGTTTGGATCACTTAAAGAAATGTACAAAGATGATTCTGATTTTTCTACCTTATACGCTGCTTGTGAACATGCTTCATTTGATAAGTTTTATAGGCATGATGGCTATTTGTTTAAAGAAAGCAAGTTATGCATTCCAAAGTGTTCTATACGGGAGCTATTTGTATGTGAGGCTCATGGTGGAGGGTTGATGGGCCATTTTGGTGTCCAAAAGA
Source organism: Centrapalus pauciflorus (assembly GCA_020465985.1). Classification (NCBI taxonomy): domain Eukaryota; kingdom Viridiplantae; phylum Streptophyta; class Magnoliopsida; order Asterales; family Asteraceae; genus Centrapalus; species Centrapalus pauciflorus. Next base: position 118,507 of record JAANYP010001631.1, on the reverse strand, counting down.
CACTGGATATTTTGAAGGAACATTTCTATTGGCCTAAGATGAGAGAAGATGTTATGAAGATGTGTGATAGATGTGTGCCATGTAAACAGGCCACATCAAAATCCAAGCCTCATGGGTTGTATACGCCACTACCAATTCCTCCGCAACCATGGGTTGACATCTCCATGGACTTTTTGATCGGGTTTCCTAGAACAAAGTATGGTCATGATTCTGTGTTTGTGGTGGTTGATCGATTCTCTAAGATGGCACACTTCATTGCGTGTAAGAAGATTGATGATGCTTCACATGTTGCAGACTTGTTTTTCAAAGAGATTGTTCGTTTGCATGGTGTGCCGCGAACCATTGTAAGTGATAGGGATGTCATGTTTTTGAGTCATTTCTGGAGTGTTCTTTGGAGTAAGTTGGGTACCAAACTTTTGTTTTCTACCACAAGTCACCCCCAAACCAATGGGCAAACATAAGTGGTCAATCGAACCTTCTCCCAATTACTTCGAGTGATTATTCTGAAGAACTTGAGAACTTGGGAGAATTGTTTGCCTTTTGCACAGTTTGCTTACAACAGGAGTGTTCATTCTGCCACTAACTTTTCTCCTTTTGAAGTTGTTTACGGATTCAATCCATTGAGTCCTCTTGACCTTGTTCCTCTTCCCATCAAAGAACGATCCACTTTAGATGGAAAGCGGAAGGCAGAATTTGTGAAGAAATTGCACGAAAAGGTAAGACTCAATAGTGAGAAAAGGACAGAACATGACATAAAGCAAGCAAACAAAGGCAGGAAAAAGATAGTGTTTGAAGCTGGAGATTGGGTATGGCTGCACTTGAGAAAAGATAGATTCCTTACCAAGCGAAGATCCAAAATTGCAACCTAGAGGAAATGGACCATTTCAAGTGCTCGAAAGGATAAACGACAATGCTTACAAGCCAGATCTTCCAGGTGAGAATCAAGTTAGTTCAACATTCAATGTTTCTAACTTGTCTTCTTTTGATGTAGGTGATAATTCGTGGACGAATCCTTTTCAAGGGGGAGAGAATAATGGAGGATCATCAAACCATTCCAAAGATGTCATGGAAATACGTGAAGGCCCGATGACAAGAGGACGGGCGAAGAAGATCAAAGAAGTTTTTACGAGCTTAGTTGTTGATATTTGAAAGTCTGAATGAAAAGACGATGCTCAACCGCAATTAATGAAACATGTTACTAGACTTGAAGCATTGGCTCCTAATATGGAAGCATAAAAGCACAAAAGTTGCATTTTCTTGAGTCTTTGAAATACTATGGGCTAGTACTAAGCCCAAGTGTCAATGGGTCTCTCTTCATTTCTTCGTCTACTAATCACAAGTGGATCCCACCATGTTAGTGTATAATCAGTAAATTCAACAACGACGAGTTTTACCTTCTTCCGGTTGGAGTATTAATGGCAATCAAAGATAAATTTCATCTTAGTCTCCCAATCGATGTAAGCTTCCGGATCCGACTTTCCTTGAAAAGATGGAATTTTCATCTTTATTGAACTCAAGTTTTTGTCTCTATGTTGCCTTCGTCTAGGTGGTCTTCTTTTGAAGTTCCTCATCCCATTCATCACCTCTATAACCGTAATCATGATTTTCGTAGGAAACTTGTGATGGTGTTCATTCACGTGGTATTTGGGCCTCCAATTGGTCCATTCTTTCATGAACTTGCGTGAACTCGTCTCTCATTAATCGTCGCCTTTCATCCATGAGAGCTTGAACTTGAAGATTTGGAAGGTGTTGATCATCCGCCATCTTGTATATCTGCAAAAAAAAACAATAAATAATAAAAAAAGATTATGACCTCTCTGCTCTCCCTTACGTGTTTCGCTCAAGTTGATTAAGCTCTCAACACTTGTGCAACAAAGGCTTTTTCCCTCAGTTGATCTTACCACACTGCCTTTGACCTCTCTTTTTAATTCTTAAAGTCCAAAACAAACTAAAAGAAAGCAAAATCAAGTTAGACTTGTGGCCTTGAGGAATTCAAAACATACCAAACAACTTCAATAATTAAGTGTAACAAACCCAAAAGAAATATAATACTAAACAAAATTATTAACATTCCTCCAAAAAAAAAATTTCACTTCTTTTTTTTTCTCTACTTTTTTTCCACTTCTTTTTTTTTATAGCTTTTTTTAATACTTTTATTTTCTTTTCACTTTTTTTTCTTTTTTTTGATGAACAAAACTACACGACTTAATATAAAGAACCCAAATATATAACTTACAAATATCCCAACTTCTTTAATTCTTGATGATAGTAATCAAGTCAACTTGTGACGAGATCCACGACTATTACTTGAAATCCAAGATAAGAACAAGAAGAAACAAAAAAAAAACTATAAGGAAAAAAAAACAAAGTATGATAGAAAACAAACCAATAGAAGTGGCTTTGATACCAAATGATGTGATCTCACCCGGTGAATATGAGAATGATCACGAGTTGTCCGATCGTTCTATTGGATGTTGTTCTGATATATGGATAGATATGCGACTCGTTGCCTATAAACCAGGCAAGAACCTTGATTTATATAGTGAAACCGTGACCCGTTGCCTAGAAAGAGGCAAGAACCTTGAAATAAGAAAACACCACAATCAACCCCACCAAGTTGATTGATAAGTTTTGAACTTCACAAGCTAGAACACTTGATAAGTTCTAAAAGTTCGTAAGGAACAATAAGAGTTAAAAAACTCACAATTACTCAAATGAAGGATGATTACAAATGAGAACTTTGGCCACTATTTATAGACGAAAATATAAGGAAAACCAACCATCTAGATAAGTAACAAAAGCTATCACGATAAGCGATCAAATAAGCAAAACTACTTATCAAAAGGCCCTTCTTGACATTTCACCACTTGAATCTTCTAGAATGTGTGTTGGTTCATTGTATCTTGCAAAACCCTTAGTATCTTCCATGTAAATGACCATAACCTTCAAAAATTCCTTGAAATGAAGAGAAGACTTTCAAATTGCATTGTAATTAATTTTGACAAGTGCATTGAACATGGACACTCTTTTGGGCAGCTTCTTGGACGTGGAAAATGGTCCTATATTGGGCTTTTTTCTTCTTGAAAAGATAGGAAAAATGCTTAGCTTTCAATGGGGTTTTATTTGACTCAATTTGGGCTTGAAATGAGTGAGTTATGGACAAAACATGGGCTAAGTGTGGGGATGGCCGAAATTTGTTTATTCATGGGCTACATTTGGGTAATTAACCACAACTTGGGCTATGAAAAACAAGGCTAATCATGGGCTTCAACTTGTAGCAAAATTAGGAAGCTTGCTTGGTTATTTTGCGAACACACGGGAGCATTATTCCAGCAAGATTTAATCAGTCCATTGGTTGCATCTCGGAACATCTTGGATTTAGACCTTGTGATAGGCCCGATCTTCACCTTAATGGATCTTCATCATCTTGATCATTAGATGGGTTCTCATCAGTTAGGAACTTACTTCAGACATTGCTGAAACTGGACAACTGATATGCCTTGCATGCTAAGTTTTACATTCTATGTAATTACTTAGCATGCTTGCTGCTTACTTGTTTGTTGGTACATATGCATACTGCATTAACTGCTCTGCCCGCATGCGAGATCTCCATTCACAGGAGGGAATTCTGCAGATTCCTTTCCTATCTGCCCCGTTTCCATACACTTCCTGTAGGGCTTCGGCCTTACCCATGGGGATACAGATTGGGCTGATCCCCCAAATCTTTTGCCGTCTCTGACGTGTTGCCTTGCCGACATGAGTTGATAGTATGTTATATATGTGTCGTAACTAATGGAACTCTTTTAACTCACTAAGCAATGGTAGCTTACTCGTCCCAGGCTAAGTGAACCTGGATCCTTGATGATAGCAGCCTTTTGGACCTAGTTGTTTATGCCTATTTTTGACAAGGATATTTGCGATCTCGGGTAGCTTGTTTAATCTTCTGCACTCTGATTGAAGATTCTAGAAGCTAGAATAGACCACCATTATATCTTTACATATTTTGTACTTAAAGTATCGTAAAGTAACTTGAATCAGGCATTTGGACCTGTGGTATCAAACACTTCTAATATTTAGTTATTACTTAATGCATTGTCAACTTGTAATTTTATAACGTGTACTATTTGTGGTAACTTGGGTGTTACACACTTCCTCCCCATTGGTGAAGACGAAGACAAACTGGCTGAACTGTATGTGAAAGAAATTGTGACTAGACATGGTGTTTTGTTGTTTATCGTATCTGATCGTGACAGAATATTTACCTCTTACTTTTGGAGGGCCTTTCAGAGTGAAATGGGTACTGAACCTAAGATGAGCACCGCTTATCACCCAGAGACTGACGGGAAAAGTGAGAGAACTATCTTGTCTTTAGCAGATATGCTACGTGCCTGTGTGATTGATCTTGGTGGAAACTGGGATAATCACCTTATGCTCGTGGAGTTTGCATATAACAATAGTTACCACTCGACTATTGGCATGCCTCCGTATCAGTCTTTGTACGGACGTCGATGCCAGACTCCAACTTGTTGGAGGGAAACCGGTGAACGTCCAATAGCCGGACCAACCATTTTGCAAGATGCCCATAACCAGTTACAGTTGATTCGACAGTGGATACAGACATCTCAAGACAAACTAAAGAAATATCACGACCGAAGGCGCAAGGCAATTGTGTTAAAGGTTGGTGATAAGGTAATGCTGAAAGTCTCGCCAAGGAAAGGTGTAGTAAGGTTCGGCAAACGGGGGAAGTTAAGCCCTCAGTTTGTTGGTCCTTTTGAAATACTTGATCGGGTAGGACTGCAAGCCTACAGATTAAGACTGCCTGCCGAAATGTCGGGGATTCATGACGCGTTTCACCTTAGTAATCTTCGAAAGTGCTTGATTGACGCTGAAGCCATGATACCTTGGAAAGACGTGCAAATTGAAGAACAGCTGCGATACAAAGAAGAGCCTGAACGCATAGTGGATCGAAAGGCTATGAAGCTGCGCAACAAGGAAATTCCAATGGTGCTAATCCAGTGGAAATACCACAAGGGATCTGCACAAACTTGGGAACGAGAGGACGAGATTAGGGAAAAGTACCCAAAGTTGTTCATGTCTTAGACGATTCCGAGGACGGAATTAGTTCAATGGGGGAAGTTTGTAACAACCTATAATTTATAAAATATAGATTATAGCAACAAACTTTCGATATTTAAGTAATTTTGCCTAATTGGGTTTAATTATGAGAAATTATGTGAAGTCATGTGAAAGATATGCCTTGTATGTAATTAATTGTAATAAGTTATAATTAATTAAGGAAACTTGCTTGAATTAGTTAAAATAAATTTAAGCAATTAAATTTAGCTAATTGAAAGATTTAAGACTTGAGAATAATAAAAATAGACTAAAATAATTAAATTAGTCTAAAAAGACAAGTAATAGCAAGAAAGAAATACCTCCTTACTGTCTCTTGCATTTAAAATTCAAAATGAGGACAAGCAAGGGCAAATATAGCATTTCATTAATGGTAAATCGACATTTTGCTGATTGGGGCTGAAAATCGGATTTAATAAGGGGTTAGAGGGGCTGAAATGGCTCATTCTTTGCATCCTCCCCTAAATCAGATTTTTTTCAAGTTTGAGAGCCTCTCTCTCTAAAAAAACTTCTCTCTAAGATTTCTCTCAATCTACTTGGCCAAATCTTGAGTTCTTTATATCATTGGAAAGCTCTTAAAGAGTAATACAAGAATATGCAACTAACTGCATGTCGAGTTTGGTTCGGATCTGAGGTAAGAACATCCCATAAACTCTTCATATATTCGATTTCAACAAAATTCTGATTCTGAAATTGTTTAAGGCTGTTTTGCACGAGCTTAGATTTCGATTTTGCTTGGGAATCATCTGCAAATAACCACCCAAGTGTTCTAATACCTGGACGAAGGGTACTTTCATGTTTTCATCTTTTCTTGTCGGTTTACACCTCAAAAACGCAAACAAGTTCGTGAAGCATGAATAAGTTCGTGAGACCCTCATAAGTTCGTGACCATCATAAGTTCGTGAAGCATGAATAAGTTCGTGAGACCATCATGAGTTCGTGAGACCATCCATGAACTTATGAGGATAAGTTCGTGAGGTCATGAACTTATGAGGATAAGTTCGTGAGGCCAAGAACTTATAAAAATAAGTTCCTGAGGCCATGAACTAGAATAAGTTCATGAGGTATGATTAGGTCAACAACCCAAGACTTGATTAGACCCGATTCAGACCATGACCAAAACATGATTTTGATATATTTTGACTTAATAAACTTGAATATATGTATTTGACCTGCTGTTCCAACTGTTGGGCCTCATTGGGTCTAATGGTTCCGATTAATGCTCTTTAATGGCCTAAACATGCACCACTTGATCCATTGACTTTGGGACTTAACCCAAAACAGGAAAAACACTTGTTTTATTGTTATGGACCCTTAGAAACTGAAATGACCTGCCTGGCCTTGCTGTAATTGAAAATCACCTTTAAAGGACTGTAATTGGGTTTGACTAGCCTATAAAAGGACAACCATGACTTAACGACCTAGTTTTGACGTGAAACTTGACATGTACACTAAGGACACCAAATGGCCCATGATTGGCCTTAGTTGTCCCTAAGTATCCTGTCTTGGTTAAGAGTTGGCCAAGAATGGCCTATTCGGCCTAGATAATTGGCCAAGGTTTAGGCCATCGCCCTAAAATCTTATGAGGATAAGTTCGTGAGGTCATGAACTTATGTGGATAAGTTAGTGAGGCCAAGAACTTATAAAAATAAGTTCCTGAGGCCATGCACTAAATAAGTTCATGAGGTATGATTGGGTCAACAACCCAAGACTTGATTAGACCCGATTCAGACCATGACCAAAACATGATTTTGATATATTTTGACTTAATAAACTTGAATATATGTATTTGACCTGCTGTTCCAACTGTTGGGCCTCATTGGGTCTAATGGTTCCGATTAATGCTCTTTAATGGCCTAAACATGCACCACTTGATCCATTGACTTTGGGACTTAACCCAAAACAGGAAAAACACTTGTTTTATTGTTATGGACCCTTAGAAATTGAAATGACCTGCCTGGCCTTGCTGTAATTTAAAATCACCTTTAACGGACTCTAATTGGGTTTGACTAGCCTATAGAAGGACAACCATGACTTAACGACCTTGTTCTGACGTGAAACTTGAAATGTACACTAAGGACACCAAATGGCCAATTTTTGGCCTTAGTTGTCCCTAAGTATCCTGTCTTGGTTAAGAGTTGGCCTAGAATGGCCTATTCGGCCTAGATAATTGGCCAAGGTTTAGGCCATCGCCCTAAAATCTTAACCTACTTGACCTGAGACTTTGGTTACTGACTTGTGGGACTAAAATATGCCTTTCACTTGTATTCGACCTTCTATAGAATCTGAAATGGTCTTAATTGTCCTAGTTAAGGCCTAGAACCGAGGTCGTGACTAGGCTAACTAGGCCAAACACTTAGGAACAGGTGGGCATCACTTGGCAACACACTTGTATCCTAAAATTACCTATTTGACCAGCTTATGACCTGTTGTGCTTAGGTGTGATGTGTTTCTTCCTTGCTTGCCCTGTGTTTGGCCTTGAAACAAGGCCATACCTAGGTAAAAACCTAGGAAACCATAGGAATCTACTAGGAACTCAAGTCATACCTTGGTAATGACCTAAAGGAGTTCTTGTGGACTTATTGGAAAGATGATAAGGATAGGCTCACTCTGGGACATTAGGAATTACCACAGACTCGACAACAAAACATGATAATTAACCTAATTAATACAATTAGGATTATATAGATCATGTGTATTAAATTGTCATTGATACGCTAGAATTGGAACTGAACTGCAGGAACTGACCAGACTGACAGAGTAATACGGACAGCTTAACTTGTTTAAGCACTATATTGACTAATTGCATTGCGCAGGACCACTGTGAGTGACAGATTCATTACTTACTTGCATATGTTTCGATACTTATTGGTGATTGTTACTGCCTTGTATGGAAACAACTGCTGTTGTTTGTTCCTTGATTACTTAATTGTATGTTAGGAACGTTTGTTAGACACTGCTGAAACTGAACAACTGCTGCTGCATGTTCCTTGATTACTTAATTGTATGTTAGGAACATATGTTAGACACTGCTTAAACTGAACAACTGCTGCATGTTCCTTGATTACTTAATTGTATATTAGGAACTTACGTTAGACATTGCTTCCGTTGTAATTCAAAGGTGTTGGATTCATATATCCAATATTGTTGAATTCATACTAGTATGAGGCTGGGTTCTTGTAAGAAAGATCATCAAGGACGATCCGATAAAATTGTGAACTCTTCTACGAAGAATTCATATCACCCAATCTCCAGGTTCAAAAGTGACCTTTCTTTTTCCATTGTCTCTTGTTGTTCATACTTCTTGGTGTGCTCTTCAATGTTGCGTTTTGCCTTCCATAGGAGTTAATGGCTTAAATCCATACACAACCTCAAAACGTGAAAACTTAGTAGCGGAATGCACATTTCGATTATATTCAAACTCAACATGGGGTAAGCATTGCTCCCAAGTTTTCACATTTCTCCCAACTATTGATCGCAACAAAGTACTAAGTGTACAATTCACAACATCAGTTTGTCCACCCGTTTGGGGATTACAAGTCGTAGACAACAAGAGCTTTGTTCCCAATTTCCCCCACTCCAAAAATAACTTAAAATTTTGGTGTCCCGATCAGACACGATAGTTCTTGGCATGCCATGCAATCTAACAACTTCTTTGAAAAACAAATTTTAGAAATATGTTAAGCATCATTGGTTCGATGGCATGCAATGAAATGAGCCATCTTAGAAAATCTTTTAACATCCACAAAAAAATGAATCTTTGCCACTTGTTGTTCTTGGCAAATCCAACACAAAATCCATCGAAAGATCAACCCATGGTTCACTTGGTATAGGAAGAAGAGGAGTGTACAAACCATGAGGTTGAACCATTGATTTGGCTTGTTTACAAACAATGCACTTTTCACTAACTTTGCCAACATCAACTTTCAATTTTTGGCCAAAAGAAATGCTCTTGCAAAATATTCAAAATTTTTGCCACACCAAAATGACCCATAAGGCCTCCACTATGTGCCTCCCGAACCAAAGGCTCACGTAAAGACGTGTTTGGAATGCAAAGTTTTGATTCTTTGAACAAAAACCCATCATGTATAAGAAAACTTGTCGAAAGAGCTTCTTTCACATGTTTGAAAAATCAAACCAAAATCCACATCCTTATGAAAGAACTCTTTGATTTGTTAGAAACCAAGAATTTTAGAGTCTAGAAAAGAGAGTACCTCCGTGAAAGTTCATCAGCAACAATATTTTCCTTACCCTTATCGAATTAAATGACATAAGGAAATGTATCAAGAAACTCCATCCACCTAGCATGACTCTTTTTCAACTTTTGTTGCCCCTTCAGAAACTTCAAATCGGAATGAATTACAAACTCTTTGGTCCACAAGTAACGTTGCCAAGTTTTCAGTGCACGAACCACATACATCTCTTTGTCATAAGAGGGATATGTCAAAGTTGCACTGCTCAACTTTTCACTAAAATATTCCAATGGTTTCCCTTCTTGCATTAAAACCATACCAATTCCAACACATGATGCATCATACTCAATTTCAAATGTTTTATCAAAATTTGGCAAAAAAAAAAAAAAGCAAGGGAACATGAGTTGGTTGAAACTTGATTTTTTCAAAAGCTTGCTCTTGATCTTCGCCCCATTGAATACCAACTTTCTTGTTAATGACTTCCGTGAGTGGTGATGCCAAGGTGCTAAAAATTTTCACAAATCGACGATAAAAACTTGCAAGACCATGGAAACTTCGCACATCACTGACACTCTTTGGAGTTGGCCAATCTTGAACGGCCTTCACCTTCTCTTCATCAACTGAAATTCCTTGGGAACTCACCACATATCCAAGAAAAACAATGTGGTCGGTACAAAAAGTACCCTTCTTCAAGTTTACATAAAGCTTTTCTTTCCTAAGCACACTCAAAACACACGTTAGATGCACAAGATGATGATTCAAACTCTTGGAATAAATCAAAATATCATCAAAGTAAACAACCACAAACTTGGCAATGAGATCATGCAAAACATGGTTCATTAATCTCAAGAATGTACTAGGAGCATTAGTTAAGCCAAAAGGCATAACTAACCAATCATATAAACCATGTTGTTTAGAAAGCTGTTTTCCATTCATCACAATTTTTCATATGAATTTGGTGCTATCCGCTCTTTAAATCAATTTGTTAAAACAACTTTGAACCTTGCAATTCATTAAGCATATCATCTAGTTGATTGGATGGCGATACTTAACCATGATATTTTATGGCACGACAGTCTATGCACATCCTCCACAACCCATCCTTTTTCGATACAAGCAAAACTGGAATAGCACAAGGGCTCATGCTTTCTCGAATCCATCCTTTCTCAAGTAATTCCTCAAGTTGCCTTTGTAACTCCTCGGTTTTCCTCTGGATTTGTTTATATGTCGACTTGTTTATAATGGAAGCCCCGAAACAAAGTCAATTTAGTGTTCAATCCCGCGAATTAGTGGCAATCCATTGGGAGCCTCCTCGGGAAACAAGTCTTCAAAATCCTGCAAAAGAGATTTAAAATTGCTTGGAAGAGAACCAGCGAAATCATTAGTGCTTAATTGAGCCTCTTTAAATAAAAGAAGCACAAAAGACATCTCCGAATTCAAGGCTTCTTTTATTTCACTCCTTTTTGCAAGTGCACAATATTGACTCTCCTTTTCACCCACCAAAGTTTTCTTATCTTTTTGTTTTTCGTTTGAACCCTTCTTGTGTTCGTTGCTTTCCTTGGACTCACCGTCTTTATTCTTCGCATCCTTTTGAAGTCGGACTTGATCCTCATAAACTTGAATGGGTGACATTGGCACAAGAGTTATGGACTTGGTTTCGTGAATAAGGGTGTACTTGTTTGTGAAGCCATCGTGTTTTACGTGCCGATCATATTGCCATGGCCTACCAAACAACAAACGACTAGCTTGCATAGGTACAACATCATCACATAGGACTTCATCTTCATACTTACTGATATGAAACGACACCAAAACCTGCTTCGTATCTCGCACCTCACCACTATCATTAAGCCATTGGAGTTTACATGGCTTTTGATGCTTCATTGTTGGTAATCCTAGCTTTTCAACCATGAAAACACTAGCCACATTAGTACAACTCCCACCATCATTTATACAACATACCTTGCCTTGAATATAACGCCGAGTGTGAAAGATGTTCTTCCTTTGTGCATCATCTTCGTCCTTAAAATGGGTGCTTAAGCCTCGTCGTGCCACCAACAATTCTCCTTCAACTGCTAGCTCTTCTTCCCAATCCGTGTCTTCGTGTGAGGATTCAAAAGCATATGTTTTGATTTCTCCATCTCCTCTAATCACCATTGCAAGCTTGTTTGACTTGCAATATGACCCCTGCCAAGGCACTTAAAACATTTTATATCACGAAACTTAGGAACTTCAGAATTAGTTTTCTCCTTTGAAGTGTTTTTTGTTCCAGATTTAGGATTAGAAGAGTTTGAATTTTCCGGCCTTTTGGAGCCTTGCTTTCCAAGCATTCGTTCTTGACCCTCCCCTCTCTTGAGTTGCTTTTCAATCTTAACTGCCATATGAACCATGTCCTCGATCTTAACATAATGGTGCATCTCAACACGATCTCGAATTTCATAATTTAGACCATTTAAGAACCTCGCCATGGTAGCTTCTCTATCCTCTTGAATATTCGCCCGGATCACAATAACCTCCATTTCTTTGAAGTAATCCTAAACAGACTTACTTTCTTGCTTTAGACTTTGAAGTTTGTTGTGAAGGTCACGGTAGTAATGACTTGGTACAAAACGTTGCCTCATGACCATCTTCATTTCATCCCAAGTATCGATGGGTCTCTCTTCATTTCTTTGCCTACTAATCACAAGATGATCCCACCATGTTAGTGCATAATCAATAAATTCAACAATGATGAGTTTTACCTTCTTCCGGATGGAGTATTCATGCAATCAAAGATGAATTCCATCTTAGTCTCCCAATCGATGTAAGCTTCCAGATCTGAATTTCCTTGAAAAGATGGAATTTTCATCTTTATTTTTCAAGTTGTGGTCTCTATGTTGGCTTCGTCTAGGTGGTCTTCTTTGAAATTCCTCATCCCATTCATCACCTCTAGAACCGTAATCATTATTTTTATAAGAAATTTGTGATGGTGTTCGTTCATGTGGTATTTATGCCTCCAATTGGTCCATTCTTTCATGAACTTGCGTGAACTCGTCTCTCATTAATCGTCGCGTTTCATCCATGAGAACTTAAACTTGAAGATTTGGAAGTGGTTGGTCATCCGCCATCTTATATATCTATAAAAAACAATGAATAATAAAAATATTATGACCTCTCCGCTCTCCCTTACGTGTTTCTCTCAAGTTGATTAAGCCCTCAACACTCGTGTATGCAACAAAGGCTTTTTCCTTCGATTGATCTTATCACACTACCTTTTACCTCTCTTTTTAATTCTTATAGTTCAAAACAAACTAAAAGAAAGCAAAATAAGGTTAGGCTTGTGGTCTTGAGGAATTCAAAACGTACCAAACCACTTCAATAAACAAGTGTAACAAACCCAAAAAGAAATTAATATTAAACAGAATTATTAACTTTCCTTCAAAAAAAATTTCACTTCCTTTTTTTTCTCTACTTTTTTTTTACTTTGATAGTTTTTTTATACTTTTCTTTTCTTTTCACTTTTTTTTTGAGGAACAAAACTACACGACTTAAATAAAGAACCCAAATAACTTACTAAAAGCTCAACTTCTTTATTTCTTGATAATAGTAATCAAGTCAACTTGTGACAAGATCCACTACTATTACTTGAAATCCAATATAAGATCAAGAAGAAACAAAAAAAAAACGATACAGAAAAAAAATAAAGTATGATAGAAAACAAACCAATAGAAGTGGCTTTGATAACAAATGATGTGATCTCACCCGATGAACATGAGATTGACCACGAGTTGGCCATCGTTCTATTCGATGTTATTATGAGAAATGGATAGGACCGCGACCCGTTGCCTATAAAGAGGCAAGAACCTTGGTATCAGAAAACGCCACAACCAACCCCACCAAGTTGATTTGACTGCATTTGGACTTGAAATGAGTGAAATATTGCTAAAACATGGGGCACGTGTAGAGTTGGCCGATTTTTTTGACATGGGCAATATGTGGATGAAACAAACACAACTTGGGATACCAAGTCTAACCCAAATCTTGGTCATTGACTTGGATTAAAATCAAGAAGCTTGGTTGGTCATTTTGTGATGAAACAAGTGTATGATTATGACAAGATTCAATCAATCATTGAGAGTTTCATCGAACATCTTGGACTTGGATAATGTGATTGGCCCGATCTTCCACCTTAATGGATCTTCATCTTCTTGACCATTAGATGAGTTTCCATCATTCCTCCCCTCTTGTGTGTGATTTGTACTCTAATCGTCACATGCATCAAATGGACAAATCAGCAAAGTTGAAGGCATTATAAACATTATACTCATCAGGAAAATCGATTCTGTAAGCATTGCCATAAATTTTCTGCAAAACTTGAAATGGTCCATCTGCTCTAGGCATCTATTTTTGATTTGTTGGGAATCTTTCTTTCCGCAAATGAAGCCACACCGAATCTCCCGGTTCAAAAGACACTTTTCTTTTGCTCTTGTTTGCTTGTTGGTCATGCTTCTTTGTTTGCTCTTCAATGTTTTGTTTTACCTACTCATGGATCTGTTTGACGAATTCAACCTTATTTTTCCATCTACATTCAAATGTTCATTCACAAGCAAAGGGGTTAGATCCATAGGAGTTATTGGCTTAAATCCATACTCAATTTCAAATGGTGAAAACTTAGTAGTAGAATGCACATTTCATTTATATGCAAACTCAACATGGGGTAAGCATCGCTCCCGAGTTTTCACGTTTCTTCCAACTATCGATTGCAACAAAGTACCAAGAGTACGATTCACAACTTCAGTTTGACCATCGATTTGGGGATGACAAGTTATTGAAAACAAAAGCTTTGTCCCAAACTATCCTCACAAAGTTTTCCAAAAGTAACTCAAAAACTTGGTGTCTCGATCGGAGACGATAATTCTAGGCATGCCATGCAATCTAACCTATTCTTTAAAAAAACAAATCCAAAATATGTGACTCATCATTGGTTTGATTGCATGGAATCAAATGAGTCATTTTAGAAAACCGGTCAAAAACCACAAAAATTGAATCTTTGCCACTTCTAGATTGGTAAACTCAACACAAAATCCATAGAAAGATCAACCCGTGGTTCTTTTGGTATAGGAAGAGGAGTGTAAAAACCATGAGGTTGAACCTTTGATTTGGTTTGTTTATAAACAATGCACTTTTCACAAACTCTCCCAGCATCAACTTTCATTTTTGGCCGAAAGAAATGTTCTTGCAAAATATTCAGAGTTTTTGCCACATCAAAATGACCCATAAGGCCTCCACTATGTGCCTCTTGAACCAAAAGTTCACGTAAAGACATGTTTGGAATGCGAAGCTTTGATTCTTTAAACAAAAATCCCTCATGTATGAAAAACTTTTCAAAAGAGGTTCTTTCACAAGTTTGGAAAATCATAACTAAGTCAATGTCTTCACGACATAACTCTTTGATTTGTTCGAATCCAAGAATTTTAGAGTCAAGAGAAGAGAGTAGAGAGTACCTTCGTGAAAGTGCATTTGCGACGATATTTTCCTTACCTTTCTTGACTCGGATGACATACGGGAATGTCTTCAGAAATTTCATCCATCTAGCATGTCTCTTATTGAGCTTTTGTTGCCCATTTAGAAACTTCAAGGACTCATGATTAGAATGAATTAGAAATTCTTTGGTCCACAAATAATGCTTCCAAGTTTTCAGTGCACCAACCAAGGCATACATCTCTTTGTCATAAGTGAGATAAGTCAAAGTTGCATCCATTCAACTTTCACTAAAATATGCCAACGGTTTACCCTCCTGTAATAAAACTGCTCCAATTCCAACATCTGATGCAACACACTCAATTTAAAAGGTTTTATCAAAATTTTGCAAAGAAAGCAAGGGAGCATGAGTTAAATGAAACTTAAGTTTTTCAAAAGCTTGTTCCTTTCTCTATGCCCCATTTAAAACCAACATTCTTTTTAATGACTTCAGTGAGTGGTGATGCCAAGTTCCTAAATTTTTTCACAAATCGACTATACAAAATTGCAAGACCATTAAAACTTCTTACATCAGTTACACTCTTTGGAGTTGGCCAATCTTAAATGACCTTTACCTTTTCTTCACTAAATTTCTTGCGAACTTACATATCCAAGGAAAACAATGTGGTCGGAACAAGCGGTAAAACTATGACTCGTTGCCTATAGAAAAGACAAGAACCTTGGTATAAAAATGCCACAATCAACCCCTCCATGTTGATTGATACGTTTTGAACGCCACCAGCTAGAAAACTTGATAAGTTCTTAAAGTTCACAATGAACAATAAGAGTTAAAAACTAACAAATTTACTCGATTCAAGGATGATCCCAAATGATTACGATGAGTCCCTATATAAAGAAGAAAATATAAGTACTAGTACATATCTTGATAAGACACTAAATCTATCACGGTAAGCTATCAAATAAGAAAGACTACTTATCAAAACGGCAATTTGGTAATTGCAACATTTGAATCTTCTAAAAGTGTCTTGGTTCAATGAAACTTGAAAGTAACCTTTCCATCCTTCAAGTTGTGTTTGTTTAGACTTGGTAATTGCAACATTTATATCTCCAAGTAAATGGTCATGATGATAAGAACCCTTCAAAATGCCTTGTAATCCAGTCTTGACCTTAAAAACGCCTTCTAATTAACTTGACAAGTTCATTGAACATGGACAATAGTGTGGGCAGAATCTTGAAAGTGGGGTTGACATATTATGGGCCTTATTATTCTTAAATAATGTAGGAAAATGATTAAGCTTGTAGTGGGCTTTGATTTGACTCCATTTGGACTTGAAATGAGTGAGATATGGCTAAAACATGGATCATGTGTAGAGTTGGCTGAATTTTTATGACATAGGCAATATGTGGATGAAACAAACACAACTTGAGCTACCAAGTCTAAACCAATTCTTGGTCATTGACTTGGATTAAAATCAAGAAGCTTGGTTGGTAATTTTGTGAAGAAACAGGTTGTAACAGCCCGTAATTTATAAAATATAAATTACAGCATCAAACTTTGGATATTTAAGTGGTTTTGCCTAATAATTTTTAATTAAATAAAATTATGCATAATAGATGGTTAATTATATTAAGTTATAAACTTGCTCAAATTAGCTGAAACAAATTTAAATAATTAAATATAGCTAATTGACAAAATTAATGACTTCAAAATGATAAGATTAGTTTAAAGATAATTCTAGCAACACTAAAACTTTCTTGCTATTATTTGCATCTAAAATGCAAATAATATTATTATGAGCAAAATGGTAATTTCCTAAAATATAGTTAGAAAATCACATTTTCTTTTATTGTCTATAAATAGGGGATGCAACCTCCTTCATTTGTTTTAGCAAAATTCAGAATTTTGCCATTGAGAGTCTCTCTCTCTACAATTCCCAACATCTCTCTAGCTTTTCTCCCAATCGACTCGACGAAATCACGTGTTTTATACGTTATTGGAAAGGTATCGTCAAGCTCTACGATAATCTGACATTACATGTTAGATTCCGTTCGGATTTAAGGTAAGTTCGACCCCCTTTTTATTCCTTTTGTTCCGGTTTTTAGGTAAAAATTGGATTTCTATCTTTCTTGTTCATTCGAAACTGATTTGCTCTTGTTTAGGACTTGATTTTGCTTGGAAAACATCCACAATCATCCAACCTCGTATTGTATAGCTTGGATAAGGGTTAGTGACGTTTTCTCCCTTCTTTATTATCGGTTTTTAGTTCAAAAACGCAACTTAAATTGCTGCTGTAATTCGAACTTAAAAACCCGAAATATATGATGTTTTGAGCATAATAGGACTTGTCAATGACCTTAGAAACGAACCTAATACGAGCCTAGACTTGTCCCTTAATGATTTTAGAGTTTTGACCTGCAAAAATGCATGCTTAAATGATGAACAAGAAGAACAAATTCGAGAGAACCATGAACAAGTTCGAATTCATCATCAGATTAAGTTCAAAATTGATTAAATTCATGACTTTTGGTATACAAATGTACTAAGTTCGAATTCTGCCTTCTAGAAAGCTAAATTCGAACCTCTATGTTCGAACCATCCAAAATCGAAGCAACCAAAATTCGAACCCCTATGTTCGAACCCCCCCCCCCCCCCCCCCTAAATCGAAGCTCCTTATGTTCGAAATACTCCATTAATTTGTGAGGTACAAATTTGAGACATGATTAGGTTCGAGCTCAATTAATGTTTAGAATAGCCCAAAGCACACACTATGTGATCCATCAACTTTGGGACTTAACTTAAAATATGAAAAACACTTGTTTTAATATTATGAACCCTTAGAAACTTAATTGACTAGCATAGCCTTGCTGTAATTGAAAACGACCTTTGAGGGAACCCTTAATGGGGCTTAATTGACCGATAAATGGATGACCTTGAATTAATGACCTAGTTGTGAGTTGAAACTGAACTGCAGGAACCAGCCGGTTTGACAGAGTAAATTGGACGCTTAATTCATTTAGCACTAATTGACCAAGTTGCATTGCTCGGGACTACTGTGAGTGATAGATTACATTAAGTACCTGCATATGTTTCAATACTTATTGGTGATTGTTACTGAATTGTATGGAAACATCTGCTATTGCTGCCTGTTCCTTGATTACTTTATCGAATGATAGGAACTTACTTTTGAAATTGTTAAAATTAGATATCTGATATGCCTTGGACTGCATGTTTACTTTTACATTCTATGTAAATACTTAGCATGCTTGCTGCTTACTTGTTTGTTGGTACATTTGCATCTGCATACTGCATTAACTGCTCTGACCGAATGCGAGATCTCCATTCACAGGAGGGAATTCTGCAGATTCCTTTCCTATTTGATCGTTTCCGTACGCTTCCCGTAGGGCTTCGGCCTTACAAATGGGAATACCGATTGGGCTGATCCCCCAAATCTTTTGCCGTCTCTGACGTGTTGACTTGCCGCCATGAGCTGATAGTATGTTATAATATGTGTGGTAAAATGGAACTCTGTTAACTCACTAAGCAAAGATAGCTCACTCTCTCATGACAACTCTCTTTATAGGAAAAGCTGATAAGGGCAAGATCATAGCAGGTAGTTCGTCCCAGGCTAAGTGAACCTGGATACTTGATGATTGCAGACTTTTGGACCTATTGCTGATGCCTATTTTTGTTAAAGATTATTGCGGTCTCGGGTATCTTGTTCAATCTTCCGCACTCTGATTGAAGATTCTAGAAGCTAGATTAGACCACCATCATATCTTTATATATTTTGTATTTAAGTATCGTAAAGCAACTTGAATCAGGCATTTGGACATGTGGTATCAGACAATAGTAATATTTATTACTTAATGAAATGCATTTTATGAAATTATGACGTGTACTGTTGTGGTAACTTGGGTGTTACACAGGTGCATGATTACGACAAGATTTAATCAATCCATTGAGAGCGTCATTCAATATATTGGACTTGGATCTTGTGATTGGGCAGATCTTCCACGTTAATGGATCTTCATCTTCTTGACCATTAGATGAGTTTCCATCACCTATTCTGAGGTTAGATGATATGTTGGATGAGTTGCATGGTGATAAGATGATGGAACTCCAATAATCAACTAAATGAAGATAAGCGGAGACGAATTAAAGATTGATGATGGAGTTTTGACAAAGGAGCCACTTGAAATAATGCATGGACCAATGACACGTTCGAGAAAAAAGAAGATGCAAGAAAGTCTCAATCAAATAATTGCCTCGGCCCATGCCAAAGAATGATTGAAGACCCAAGGCTACAAGCCCAAGTTAATAAACCATCTTATTGTTGTTGGGCTTGCTTTATAAAGTGTGGATTTTGTGTCTTCATGGCCCATTTTGATAAATTGTCTAGCTTTTTATGGAATCTTCTAGATTAAGCTAGTAAAAAGATTAAGGGTTTTTTTTAATTAATTTAGGATGAATGAGAAGTCTTTATGTAATAAGTATGGGTAGTTTCAAAGTTCATTTTTTTCCCTATAAATAGGTGATCTTTCAATGTTGTAATCAAGACATTTTCAAATCAAATCATATTGTGAGGTTATTCCTTTCACTTGTAGTTCTCGTGATTGAACTCATTTGGGTCTTGCAAGATTAATTGTGCTTGCAATCCTCACTTGGCTACAACTAAGTATTCTTCCGCTTAGTTGTTGTGTTTCATATAACTTCGATTACTTGCTTCCGTTGTAATTCAAAGGTGTTGGATTCATATATCCAATATTGTTGAATTCATACAAGTAAGGGGTTGGGTTCTTGGAAGAAAGATCATCAAGGACGATCCGATAAAACTGTGAACTCTTCTACGAAGAATTCATATCATTTGGTATCAGAGCTAAGTCTCATTGTTTGATCATTTCCTTTTATTTTGCTTTACTTTCTGTTAGAAAAAGTACAATCATAGCTTTCTACTTAATGTTCTTCATTTTCACGTCTTACCATTAGTTCTTATTATCTAATAGTATATAGAAAAGAAAAAAAAGTGAAAAAAAAAACAGCAAAAAAAAGGCAAAAACAAAACAACAAAAAATTTCTCAAAAAGGAAAGGCATCCGGAAAAAAAAGGCTCTATTTGTAGGCCATTCAAATGTTTGTTTACATCATTTCATAATCTCTTCATATGTCTTTCTTTTTTTTATCTTCTCCATAATCTCATCATATTTGTTTCCTGCCAAGTGTCTAATTGTTTGAGCACCTCGTAAGGGTTGAATTTGTTCTCATTAGAACTACGAAGTGAGGGAATTCGAGTGGGTAAAAAAAAGCAAGAGTGACACATCTAAAATAAAAGCCTAATTTTTAAGAGTGATACACTTGGGGTTGGGGAAACAAATTCAGGGGGAAGGGTGTGAAGATTAACTTTTTTTTTCAATTTTGTTTATTTTATCAACATGGAAGGATTAAAAGAAACATTGGAACAAAAGGCTTGGAGAGAGCATTTGTTGGGAAAATTCAACAAAATGATAGAAACTATAATGGAGCGAATGGATCGTTTGGAGGTGTCGATTCATAATGAAGGCAATAGTGATGGAGCCGAAACATCCAACAACCGAAGAAATCAAAATAGAATTGACAATAACGTTGGCAGCATCAAAATGAAGATTCCTTCTTTCCAAGGTAAGAATGATCCGGAGGCATATCTAGGGTGGGAATTAAAGGTGGAAAATGTTTTAGGGACCCATAACTACTCTGAAGATAAAAAGGTAAAACTCGCATCCGTTGAATTTTATGGTTATGCTTTAACGTGGTGGGATAAGTTGGTTTTGTGTAGAAGAAGAAATGGGGAACGGTCTATTGAAACATGGGATAAAATGAAGGTTCTGATGAGGAGACGTTTTGTTCCACCTCATTACTACCGTGATCTTTACAATCGACTCCAAGGCATAAGTCAAGGTTCAAGGAGTGTTGAGGAATACTACCAAGAGATGGAAATAGCCATGACAAGGGCAAATGTTGATGAAGATCCCGAAGCTACCATGGCAAGGTTTTTAGGAGGTCTTCGTAAAGAAATTTCAGATGTGGTAGAATTGCAACATTATATGGTGGATATATCCAAAAGGTCTTTTTCATCAAAAGTGAAAAGCCAAAAGCAAGTGAGACAAAAGGCGCTTTGTTTGCAAGCATGAGAGATGTAGATAGGGTTTTATCTTCTCACAAACTTCTTTTTGTACTTTTGTACCAAGAGGTTGTTTATCTACTAACAATTCATCTCACACTTGGCCCTTGGAAATTGCTTCTGTTTTAAATGATTTTACAGATGTGTCCTCTGAAGATGTACCCGATGGATTGCCACTGATTCGTGGCATAGAACATCAAATTGATTTGATGCCCGGTGCAACAATTCCGAATAGACCGGCATATAGAGCAAATCCGGAAGAAACAAAGGAGCTTCAGAAACAAGTTGGTGAGTTTCTGGGAAAAGGTATCATTCATGAATCCTTAGCCCTTGTGTCGTGCCAGTCATCTTAGTTCCAAAAAAAGATGGCACTTGGAGTATGTGCTTTGATTGTAGGTCTTTGAGCAAAATAACTATCAAGTATCGTCACCCCATTCCAAGATTAATGACATGCTTGATGAATTACATGGTGCTAAGATTTTTTCAAAACTTGATCTTAAATCTGGATATCACCAAATACGAATCAAGGAAGGTGATGAATGGAAACTGCTTTCAAAACAAAGTTTGGTCTTTACGAATGGTTAGTTATGCCTTTCGGTTTAACTAATGCACCAAGCACTTTTATGAGGCTTATGGATCATGTTTTGAGAGAGTTCATTGGAAAGTTTGTTGTCGTCTATTTCGATGACATTCGGATTTATAGTCGAAGCATGAATGTTCATGTCGAGCATCTTAAACTTGTTCTTGCTACCTTACGTGCGCAAAAGTTGTTTGCAAATTTAAAACAGTGTACATTTTGTGTCAAAGAAGTTGTTTTTCTTGGATATGTTGTTGGTGAAAATGGTTTGCGTGTTGATGAGTCAAAGTTGAAGGCTATTATTGATTGGCCTATTCCAAACAATGTTCCAGAGGTAAGATCTTTTCATGGACTTGCTAGTTTCTATTGAAGGTTTGTCAAAGATTTTTCATCAAAATCTTCTCCTCTAAATGATTTGGTGAAAAAGAACGTTTAGTTTGGGTGGAGAGAGAAGCAACAAAAGGCTTTCGAGCAATTGAAATGTGATCTAACCAATTCTCCTGTTTTAGCATTACTTGATTTTTCTAACACTTTTGAGATTGAATGTGATGCTTCGGGAGTTGGAATAGGTGTTGTTTTACTTCAAGGAGGTCGTCTCTTTGCGTACTTTAGTGAAAAGGTTAATGGTTCAACGCTAAATTATCCAATTTCTGACAAGGAACTGTATGCTGTTGTGAGGGCTTTGGAGACATGGCAACAATATCTCATGCCTAAGGAGTTTATGATTCACACTGATCATGAATCCCTTAAGTACATGAAGGGACAAAGAAGTCTACACAAAAGGCATGCAAATTGGATTGCATTCATTGAAACATTTCCATATGTTGTGCGTTATAAGAAAGGTAAAGAGAATATTGTGGCCGATGCATTATCGCGAAGATATACTCTCCTTACCACTTTAGATTCTAAAATCATGGGTTTTGAGTTTATTAAGAAACGTGTTCATGGCGTGTGAAAAATCAACTTTCAATAAGTTTTTCAGACATGAAGAGTTTTTGCTTAAATAAAATAAGTTGTGCATCCCTTCTTGTTCTCTACGTGAACTTTTGACTCGCGAAGCTCATAGCCGAGGCTTAATGGGAAACTTTGGGATTTTGAAAACCTTGGTTGTTTTTAAAGAACATTTTTATTAGCCTAAAATGAAAAAGCATGTTGTACGTATTTGTGGTCATTGTCTTGATTGTAAAAAGGCCAAATTAAAGTCACTGATTGTACACTCCACTTCCTATTCCTCATTGTCCTCGGACCGATATTTCCATGGATTTCATACTTGGTTTGCCAAGGAGTCAAAAGGGAATGGACTCAAACTTTTGTTGTCGTTGATAGATTTTCAAAAATGGCACATTTCATTGCTTGTAGAAAGGTGGATGATGCAAAGCATGTGGCCGATTTGTTTTTCAAGGAAATAGTTCGTTTGCATGGTATTCCAAAAACCATTGTGTCTGATAGGGATGTAAAGTTTTTGAGTTACTTTTGGAAAACTCTTTGGGGAAAACTAGGCACAAAGTTACTATTCTCAACTTCAAGTCACCCACAAACTGATGGGCAAACCGAAGTGACGAATAGGACATTAGGGGTTTTGTTAAGGGCTGTCATTCAAAAGAATTTGAAAAGTAGGGAGGAGTGTTTGCCTATTCTTGAATTTGCTTATAATCGTACTTTGCAAACTTCCACTAACTTTTCTCCATTCGAGGTTGTTTATGGCTTTAATCCTTTAACACCTTTAGATTTATCTCCTTTCGCTGTCAAAGAACAGTTAAATATGGATGGTGTAAAAAAGGCTAAACTTGTGAAAAATTTGCATGAGCAAGTTCGTTGCAACATTGAAAAGAGAACCGAACAATATGCCAAACATGCTAACAACGGGCGTAAGCAGGTTAATATTCGAACCAGGTGATTGGGTTTGGATACACATGAGGAAAGAAAGATTTACATCTTGAAGACGTACAAAGTTGCATCCCCGTGGTGATGGACCCTTCCAAGTGATAGCTCGTGTTAATGATAATGCCTACAAAATTGATTTACCGGGAGAGTATGGTGTTAGTGCGACTTTTAATGTTTCTGACCTATCTCCTTTTGACGTAGGCACAGATTCGAGGGCGAATCCTTCCAAAGCGGGAGGGAATGATGGAACTCCAATAATCAACAAAATAAAGAGAAGCGGAGACGAATTAAAGAACGATGGAGTTTTGACGAAGGAGCCACTTGAAGAAATGCATTGGACCAATGACACGTTCGAGAAAACAGAAGATGCAAGAAAGTCTCAATCAAATGATTGCCTCGGCCCATGCCAAAGAATTATTGAAGACCCAAGGCTACAAGCCCAAGTTAATAAACCATCTTAGTGTTGTTGGGCTTGCTTTATAAAGTGTGGATTTTCTGTCTTGATGGCCCATTTTGATAAATTGTCTAGCTTTTTATAGAATCTTCTAGATTAAGCTATTAAAAAGATGGGTAGTTTCAAAGGTCATCTTTTCCCTTTAAATAAGTGATCATTGAAGGTTGTAATCAAGACATTTTCAAATCAAATCATATAGTGAGGTTTTTCCTTTCACTTGTAGTTCACGTGATTGAACTCGTTTTGGTCTTGCAAGACTAATTATGCTTGCAATTCTCACTTGGCTACAACTAAGTATTCTTCTGCTTAGTTGTTGTGTTTCGTATAACTTCGATTACTTGCTTCCGTTGTAATTCAAAGGTGTTGGATTTATATATCCAATATTGTTGAATTTATACAAGTAAGGGGTTGGGTTCTTGGAAGAAAGATCATCAAGGACGGTCCGATAAAATTGTGAACTCTTCTACGAAGATTTCATATCATAAGATCTTCTCAAAAATTTATTTGAAAAGTGGCTATCGTCAAATTTGAATTAACAAAGGTGATGAATAGAAGACAACATTTAAAACAAAAGTTTGGTTTGTACGAATGGTTAGTTATGCCCTTTGGACTAGCTAATGCTCCGAGTACATTCATGATGTTAATGAATCATGTATTACGGGTGTAAATCGGTAAGTTTGCCGTGGTCTATTTTGATGATATTCTGATTTATAGCATGAACCAGTTCGGAGTCAAACCATCACCATTGAACCAGTTCTCAAAGTCATCATTGTGTCCATGATTAATCAAATCCACCATCCGATTGGTTAATTGAACGACTGCTTCATATATCTATTCCTCAATTCGTGTCATAAATCATGGCTCCAATACTCATTCTTATCCATCGTGCAACGCTGATTCCCTACCATGTAGACCGATTGCCATCGATGATAGACGTTCGTTATCACACACCTCTTTGAATTGAAAACTCTCTTCTATAGTATCCAGCCATTCGATTAACCATTCTGGATTCAGACTAACTCTATGAAATTCTTAGATTTTAATCTTGATTTTCAATAATTATTAGTATCCCACGGTTCAGTCTTAGCCAGTCTACCATATTCTCATTGGAAACGAATTGTCACCGTTGAACGAGTTCTCAAAGTCATCATTGTGACCATGATTAATCAAATCCATCATCCGACTAGTTAAAATGAACGAGCACTTGATTTATCTGTTCCTCAATTTATGTCGTAAATCGTCGCTCCCATTCTCATACATATGCATGGCACTATACTGATGCCCTATCATGTGACTGCCGACCATCAATGATACACGTTTGTTATCACACTCCTCTTTGAATTGAAAAACCTCATCCGCAGTTGCCAGATTCAACGAACCCTCCTAGATTCTGACAAACTCCATCACAATCTAAGATTTCAATTATAAATTAGGCCTTTCAATAAGTATTGTCATCCCCATGATTTCGTCTTAGCCGCTCTATTAGAATCTCTTCATTGACGTACCAACACCATTGAACTAGTTCTCAAAGTAATCATAGTGTCCGTAACTAATCAAGTCCACCATGAATGGTTAATTTAATGACCAATTAATCTATCTGTTTCTCAATTCCTGTTGTAAATCATGGCTCCAATACTAATTCATATCAATGCACCATGTTGATGCCCTACCATGTATACTGGTGGCCATCAAAGATACACATTCGTTATCAGACACCTCTTTGAATTGAAATCTCTCTTCTACAGTATCCAACCATTCGATTAACCATTCTGGATTAAGACCAACTCCATGAAATTCTAAGCTATCAATAATTATTGTTATCCCTATGATTCTGTCTTAGCTGCTTTACCAGATTCCCTTTAGAAACGAACAGTCACCACTAAATGAGTTGTAAAGTCATCATGAAGTCCATGATAAATGAAATCTACAACCCGATCGGTAAATTGAACGACCACTACTAGATCTAGTTGTTCCTCACTTCGTTTCATAATCGTCGCTCTAATTCTCATTCATATGCATAACACCAGGCTGATGCCTTACCATTTAGAGGTGGCCATCAATTATACACAATCGATGTGACACACCTCTTAGATCTGAAAACCTCTTTGACAGCCATTTGACTAATACTTCTGCGTTATAACCAACTCAATCAAATTCTAAGATTCAATCGTCAATTTGGCCTTTCAATAGCTATTTCCATCCCCACGATTCCGTCTTACCACTCTACTAGATTCTCTTCGGTGAAAAACTGTCACCATTAAATGAGTTCTCAAAGTAATCTTCAATCCGATTTGTTAATCCAAAGACCACTTGATCTATTTGTTTCTCATTTCATGTCGTAAATTGTGGTTCCAATTCTCGTTCATATGCATGGCACCAATGCCTACCATGTAGACTGATGGCCACTGATTCATCCTTGTTATCACCTAACTTTTTGAATTAAAAAACCTCTTCTATTAAAGCCAGCCGCTCGATTAACCTTTCTAAATTCAGAATAAATCCATCAATAACTATAATTTCAGTCATCACTCTACGCCTTCAATTACTATTTACATCTCCCGGTTCCATTTTAGCCGCTCTAATAGACACTCTTCGACAAACCGTCACCATTGAACGAGTTCTCAAAGTCATCATTGAGTCAATGATTAATAAAATACACCAATAGATTAATCTGTCTAGACTCAGACTAACTCAATCATATTTTCAATCATCAATTCGGGCTTCCAATTACTATTGTCATCCCCACGAAAGTGATTTGGCCACTCCACCATTGAACGAGTTCTCAAAGTCATTATTTTGTAAATGATTAATCAAATCCACCATCTGATTGGTTAATAGGACGACTACTTGATCTAATGGTTCCTCACTTCATGTCGTAATCGTGGCTCTGATTCTTATTCAAATGGATGGCACTATGTAGTTGCCTTACCAAGTACACTGATGGCCATCAACGATACACGTTTGTTATCACACACCTCTTTGAAATGAAAAACTATCCTACTGTAGCTGGTCACTTCATTAACCGTTATGGATTCAGACTAACACTGTTACATTCTAAGATTTCAATCGTCAATCCACCCATTCGAAAAACTATTGTCATCCCCACAATTCCTTCTTAGCCGTCCTACTATATTCTCTTCAACAACAAACCGTCACCACTGAATGAGTTCTCAAAGTCATTATTATGTCAATTATTAATCAAATCCACCATCCAATTGGTTAATAGGATGACTACTTGATCTAATGGGTCCTCACTCAATGTCGTAAATCTTGGCTCCGATTCCCATTCGTAGGGATGGCACTATGTAGATGACCTCCCAAGTACACCGATGGCTATCAATGTTACACATTTGTTATCACACACCTCTTTGAATTGAAAACCTGTTCTACAATAGCCAGTGTACTTGAATGAGTTCTAAAAGTCATCATTGTATCCTTGATTATTCATATCCACCATCCGATTGATTAATTGAACGCCCACTAGATCTATTTGTTCCTCACTTCGTTTCGTAATTCATGGCTGTAAATCTCATTCATTTGCAAGACACATGTTCGTTATCACACACCTCTTTGAATTGCAAAACTTCTTTATATAGTAGCCAGTCATTCGATTAACCCTTCTATATTCAGACTAACTACATCAAGTTCAATGATTTTAATCGTCATATTGGCATTTCAATAACTATTATCACCCTCTTGATTCCGTCTTAGCCAATCTATAATATTTTATTCGTTGACGAACTGCCACCAGTGAACGATTTTTCAAAGTCGTCATCTTGTCCATGATTAATCAAACCATAATCCGATTGGTTAATTGAGACCACTTTATCTATTTGTTGCTCACTTCGTGTAGTAAAACGAGGCTCCAATGCTCGTTCATATACATGGCACCTTGCTGCCCTACTATGTATGGTGTTGGCCATCAATGATAAATTTGCGTTATCACTCACCTCTTTAATTCTAAAAACCTCTTGTACAATAGCTAGCCCTTTGATTAACCATTCTGGATTCTAACTCCATTAAATTCAAAGATTTCAATCCTTAATCCGAGCTTTCAATAGTTATTGTTATCACGCTTCTATCTTCGCTGCTCTACCAAATTCTCTTCGGAAACAAACCGTCAACACTAAACGAGCTCTCAAAGTCATCATGATGTTCACATTTAATCAAATCCATCATTTGATTCGTTAATTGAACGACCACTACTAGATCTATCTGTTCCTTACTCCATGTTTTAAATTGTGGCTCCAATTCTCATTCATATGCACGGCACCATGCAGATGTCCTACCAAGTACATTGATGGCCATCCATGATACATGTTTTTTATTACGCACCTCTTTGAATTGAAAACCTCTTCAACAGTGGTCATTTGATTAACCTTCGGGATACAGAATAACTCCATCAAGTTTAAAGATTCCGATCGTTAATCCGGTCTTTTAATCATTGTTGTCCTCCTCACGATTCCATCTTAGCTGCTCTACGAGATTGTCTTAGATGATGAACCGTCAACCTTGAATGAGTTCTCAAAGTTATCATAGTGTCCACGATTAATCAAATCCACCATCTGATTGGTTAATTGAACGACCACTTGATCTATTTGTTCCTCACTTTGTGTCGTAAATTGTGGTTCCATTACTCATTTATATGCATGACATAATACTAATTACCTACCATGTAGATTGTTAGCCATCAAGGATACATGCTTGTTTCACGCACCTATTTAAATTGAAAAACCTCTTCTATAGTAGCTACCTTCTGATTAACCCTTCTGGATTTAGAATAACTCCATTTGATTCTAAGATTCCAATCGTCATTCCGGTATTTTAATGATTATTTTCTTCCACATGATTCCATCTAAGCTACTCTACAAGATTTTTATCGATGATGAACCGTAAATATAGAAAGAGTTCTCTAGGTCATCATAGTGTCTAAGATTTTTCAAATCCACCATCTGATTGGTTTATTGAACGACCACTTGATCTATATGTTCATCACTTCGTGTTGTAAATCATGGCTCCAATACTCGTTCATATGCATGGCACCACCATGCTGATGCCCTACCTTGTAGGCCGGTGGCCATCAAGGTATACGTTCGTTATCACGTGTCTCTTTGAATATAAACACCTCATCTAATGTTGCCAGCCAATGATACAATTGAGTTATCACACACCTCTTTGAATTTTAAAAACCTCTTCTACAATAGCCAACCATTTGTATTCACCATTCTAAAATCAGACAATTTTCATTAAATCTAAAATTTCAATCATCAATCCGACCTTTCAATAATTATTTTTATCTGCATGATTTCATTTTAGCCGTTATACTAGATTCTAATCAGAAATGGACTATCATCACGAAACGAGTTCTTAAAGTTATCATCATGTCCATCATTAATCAAATCCACCTTTCGATTGGTTTTTGAACGACCACTTGATCTATTCATTCATGGTTCCTTACTTCGTATCGTAAATTGTGACTCCAACTCTATGCATGGCACCATGTTGATGCCTACCATGTAAACTGCCATAAAGGATACACATTAATTATCACTCTTTGTTTTTGGATTGAAAATCTCTTCCACTCTAGCCAGCCATTTGATTAATCCTTCTAGACTTAAACAGGCTCCATCATATTTTCAATCATCAATCCGGGCTTTCAATTACTATTGTCATCCCCACGATTCCGTTTTGGCCATTCTACCAAATTCTCTTTGGTGACAAACTGTCACCATTGAACGAGTTCTCAAAGTCATTATTATGTCCATGATTAATTAAATCCACCATCCGATTGGTTAATAGGATGGCTACTTGATCTAATGGTTCCTCACTCCATGTCATAAATCGTGGCTCCAATTCCCGTTCACATGCATTGCATTATGCAGATGTCCTAGCAAGTATACTGATGGCCATCAATGATACGCGTTTGTTAGCACACACCTCTTTGAATTGAAAACCTTTTCTACAGTAGACGATCATTTGATTAAGCGTTGTGGATTCATACTAAATCAAAAAAAAATCTAAGATTTCAATCGTCAAACCAACCTTTCAATAACTACTGTCATCTCCATGATCGCTTCTTAGCTTCCCGACCAGATTCTCTTCAGCGACAAATCGTCACCATTGAACGAGTTCTAAAAGTCATCATCGAGTTCTTGATTATTCAAATAGACCATTCGATTGGTTAATTGATGGACCACTTGATCTATCTGTTCCTCACTTTATTTCGTACACATTCATATGCCTGACCCCATGCTGATGCCTACCATGTTGACTAATGACCATCAATGATACACGTGTGTTATCACAGAACTCTTTGAATTTAAAAAACATCTTCTATAGTTCATTCTATTAACCCTTCTATATTTAGACTAAATCTATCAAGTTCTAAGATTTAAATCATCACATTGGAATTTCAATATATATTATCATCCTCATGATTCTGTCTCAGCCGATCTACTATATTCTGTTCGCTGACAAACTATCACGAATGAACGATTTTTCATAAGAATCATCCTAACCAAATTCAAAATCCTATGGGTTAATTGAGACAACTTTATCTATTTGTTCCTCACTTTGTGTAGTAAATTGTGGATCTTATGCTCATTCATATGCATGGAACCTTGCTGATGCCCTACTTTGTAGGGTGATGGCCATCAACGATAAGTTTGCGTTATCACACACCTCTTTGAACTTAAAAACCTATTTTACACTAGCCAACCATTTGATTAACCATTGTGGATTCAAACTAACTACTTTAAATTCTACGAATTCTATCGTTACTCCGGCCTTTCAGTAATTATTGTTATCCCCATGCTTTTATCTTAGCCGCTCTACCAGATTCTTTTCGGAAACGAACTGTCACCACCAAATGAGTTTTCAAAGTCATCATGATATCCACATATAATCAGATCGACGCCCTCTAATTGGTCAACTGAAGGACCACTACTAGATCTATCTGTTCCTTCATGTTATAAATTGTGGCTCCAATTCACATTCATATGCACAACACCATGCAGAAGCCTTACCAAGTACACTGATTGTGACACCCTTGCCACATTTAACCACAATTACATAACACCCAGGATTATACACCACAATTATTATTACATAATGATCTGAATGCTTAAACAAGTGCGGAAGCATTAAAATACAAAATAAAATAATACAACAGTTTCAAACACTCTACGGTGCTACAAGGTTCCAATACTAAGTCTACATACTCAAACTTTTATTACAACATCCAGAATACATTACAACATTTGGTCCCATAGCACATTTACCGATTGTGTAGTATCAACTCTTCCAAGACTTCAAACACGACCTAACTAAAAGGTCCGGCGGCAGATTTTCCCTTTCCTGTAAAAAAATCAACAACTGAGGGGTAAGCGAATGTTTAGTGAATACACAGATTACGCATTTTCTAAATTTTTATGAAGCCCAACGATAACACAGATGACCAACATCGGATATCCTCTTCGTACACTAAGTACGGACCAGAGCCGCAGCCCCTTCGAGCCCAAAGCTCGGCATTTAAACATACCATCTGAGACAACGTACGATCAGGGATGACATACTGCCTACCGGACCTGGAGGGATCAGCTCCAGCGTCATATAGTGCAGTAACATCAGTGTAATTGATGCGACCCACCGGTCCATCACTAGATGCACAACAATTGAACGGACATGCAACAAGTAAGAATGTGCATCTAAATCTACGCAAGTTAGTAGAGTTCCAAACAAATCATGAAACAACAGGTCTCAGCAGGCAAAGCTTAACATAAAACAAATATAAACATGCGAAATCTACTGTACTCACAGTGGGTGCGTTATTAAACTTTAAGCAATTTTATTTCTCTTCGGGCTTTCAACCGGACTCCCCAAGTACTCCACTGTGGGTTAAATAACACCACAAGGGACCTGTTACATTTCCATATGATAAACATACCATTATTACGTGTTCTTTAACAAATTGGCATCAATTTGTACATTCATAAGCATTACAACATTTCAGAACTGACACCCGGAACTCATATTTAATCTACTTTCTGAATGATCTCATTGGTCCCAATTAATCCCCTTAATAATACCATAATATGTCTCGTTCTATAATGAATCTCGCTAAGTTTCTCAATTCTCTCATATTATAGCGTAAATCCCTCGGAATTGTAATCCGAAACTTAAACCTTTACCTCAAATTTCTGAGATTGCCGAAATGTTCAGAATTTATCTTAATTAAAGAATGTCCAACCGTTTCTATTTATTTTTCACAATTAAAACCCAACCGAAATGATGTATATATATATATATATCCCTTTATATATATATATATATATATATATATATATATATATATATATATATTCCTTTATATATATATATTTATATATATATGTGCGTGCGTATTTGTTGTATCCAGAAAAGAAGGGAGTACCGAAACCTTAAAGGTTTCGGTACCACCTATTTTTGTATGGTCTCGGTAGCATGACATAAAGGTTTCAGTATTTATGTGTGAGTCTCGGTACATTACACTAGTTTCGGTATATGTACCGAAAACTTAAGGTTTCGGTACTTCAACTCTTGTTTCGGTGCACATAGTTTCGGTACTTATAAAAAGTGTCAGTACTCTTGTGAGTTTCGGTATTATGTACCGAAACCTTATGGTTTCGGTACCTCCATTTTTGTCTCGGTACAATATAGGTTTCAGTACATGCTTGTGGTTTCAGTACATAGAAGTTTCAGTAGATGTGTGTATGGGTTTCGGTAGCCATAAAATGGTCTCGGTAGTTCCTGAAAGTGGGTAATTACCGAAACCTTTGGGTTTCGGTACCCATGCAAAACACGTATTACCCATACGGTTCCTTTCCCTTTTTCTTTGCTTTCAGTTTTTCCTTAAGTTTCAGCTTCAAACAATCAACTTTATACACATAATACTTTATAGATTATGATGAACTAAAGCTGATTTCGAGTTCTTTCATCACAGAAATCGTGGGTTTCTAATTAACCAAAAACACAAATTTTAAATGAAAATTTTACCTTAAATACTTGTTGAATCCTTGATTCTTTGTAGGACTTGGTTGCTTGAGACTTGATTGTTGATTCTTTAACTTTAAATCTTGGATTTTGTTGCAAGAAATCTTTGAGATGAAATGGAGATGATGAACCGTGGGTTTTCTTTCTTTTAGAGAGAAGGTAGAGAGATGGAGTTTGAAACCAAAAATGAACTAAATAAAAGACTCGTAGTCTTTTATTTCCATAATTTTGGTTATGGCACATCAAACCCCTCAACTTATCTAATTCTCTTAAATAAAGATTTAATCTTTGTTTTATCTTCATAAATAATTTAAAATCATCATACTTAATTATAATAATTCGAAACTCTAAAATTTCTTGATTTCTTAAAATAGCAGCCAACTTTTAAATTTTCCGAATATATTTTCTTTAATAATCCAACTAAATCATATAATTTACGAAATTTAAACTAAATATTCACAAATTACAATAATTAAATTTTGGGATGTTACAGCATGGGCTCCACCACGCTCAAACTTCGTCCTCGAAGTTACATGTATTTGAACAGATTCGTTTACTTATTCAACATATCGGCTTTTATCTCCCAAGTGTGATTTACTCCTTTGTGATGCCTCCAACGTATCAGCATCATTTTATTCTCTTTGATCATTAACTTTTTGATGTTAGTATTCCAAAACACATACCTGTTTCTCAACATATACTAACCTCTCATTAATTTCTAAACCAGTATAATCATCCCAACCTTCATTTCCAGTTTTGAAGGACTTCCTATAGTTTCCCACATGAATCACCAAATATTATTTCAATATTTCCTTAGGAAATTCCAAATGACACAACTGATTCCCAACTTTTCTGTTATTCTAAATGAGCCAATACACCTTAATGCCAGCTTGCCTCTTTCACAAAACAAGTAACACCCCTCATCGGTGTTGCTTTCCAATATATCCAATCGTTTATCTCAAAACTGTTTGGTTTATATCTTGTATCATAATAACACTTCTATGGTAACACAGGCTCATCCACCAGAGTTCCCTCAATTTCTTTTTCAACATGTAGGGGTTTTATATTTCCATCAAAGCAATTGATCTTTTCAGTTGATACTTAAATCCAGGATAGATGATCTCATCATATATTCCAATATGGAAATAGTCCAATCATTCTGATCATCTATCAATTGTCAGTAAGCTGTACTCGTAGCCATATGTGTGCCTAATCCCACTTGTAAAGCAAACCAAGCGTTGAAAATGAAACGACTCTTCCTATCAGAAATAATCGATTTTAGAACACCATAAAGAGTAATAACCTTACTCATGCAAATTTGTGCAAATCTTTCCAGCAATAACTTTCTCGAGTTGGTATATAAAATATACCGAATTAATCAAGTTGTCTACCATCTACCAATCGTAGAAAACCTCTTATTTCAGTAACAGTGTGAGACGGCTTCCAAATTCTCAATAGTTCCAACCACTTTCTCCGGTGTATAACTTGCTCTTGTTTAAACTTAAAGTACTTCAGAACATTGTCAATGACTACAATTACCGATTGATCCAATCATCGATCTACAAATCCCTATTCATAATGTCCATATAACAGTTGGGGTGTTAATTAATCAAAATATCGAAACCAGGGACTCGTAGTGCTCATAACTATCCCTGAAAGCCATTTTCAGTACATTCCCTCTTTGGACCTCAACAAATCATATCCCATTCGTGGATCAAACTTAGAAAATAATTAGCTCTCATGCGGCTGATAGAATAATCACCAATTCCCGGCAGCGGATACTTATTCGTTATAATCAATTTGTTAAAATCACGTTAATTTATACACATTCTCACTGTAATGTCATTCGTTTCATAAGCAATATCGACGCTCCCAATGGCAAGGAACTCAATCTAACGAAGTCCTTATCCAACAACTCCTGAAGTTGCTTCGTCATCTCTTACATTTTCGGTAGGTGCAAGATATTACGAATAACAAGCTATTGGAGAAGCTCCAGGGATCAAGTCAACACATAATTTCCCTTGTCTTTCAGGTGGCACACCAGACAAGTCTTCCAGGAACACACATATGGAAAAATTTGGGACAACATGCGCATCGGCCACAGTTTTCTCTTCAGTCTTGGCATCATTGGCATATACCATTCAAGACTCACAACCCTAAGCAATCAGCTTTAGGGACCTAACAATCATCATTAGACATTGATCCCCGCTTCTCTTCTCCCATATATACAGATCTTCTCATCCTTACGATGTAATTGTCTTAATCATTTCCTTTATTGTAACTACAAGGATCCCATTCTTGATCAACCAGTTTATTCCAATTATCGTACCCTTGTAAGATTTCCCTATAGTTTCTAGGCTTATTTTCCTCATATAATATTCATATATATACCAACATTGAGTCAGTCTCTTTGATTCCGACTTCATCAAAATTCTCATGAACAGTTCTTATCCTGTTGTTCTTGACCACAAACTTTTAAGTCAAAATGTCAACACAGTGTACCTTACCGTTTCCCTTAATAATAGTTGATGTTGTTTGCTTTATGATAACCTTTACAAGTTGTTATCAATCCTTCGAACATATCTTATATGATACTAATATGATTAATTTCCAATTCTTTAACCCTTTATGGTCAAACTTAAACTTTATTACAACTTCAATACTCGTTCATAAATTCCATGATATCTATAGTATCTTGTCCAATTCAAAGATTCAACCATCTTGGCTATTCATCTAATGTCTACTTATATATTCGAGCGTTCTCAGTCACGAACATAATTATACTCATATTAGTAATAAAACTTCATATCACTCAAGTTTAGGTTAACTTCAGAATCATAAAACTTCAATGAAATATTACATATAGAATCTTAAAGTACTTCTTCTAATTCCGTAATTTTAAGGTACAAAAGTTTTAACAATAGTCTCAAATATCTCCTTTGTTGAACCCTTCATTCATAGTTTCACCATCTAATATTAGTACATGTTATTTCTATGTTCGAAATTTGCAAGTTCTGCTAAAATGACCCACTTTTCCACAATTATAACAAGCATCGGCCTTCATTGGACATTTGTTAGCCTTATGTCCAAATTGATTACAATGGCAACATCTCTTACTTCTATCACGTTTAATTGTTCTTGACCTCAAGTATAGTCCATTCAGTTCATCTTCTCCATACTTTAAAATCTTTCCAATAGCTCTTTCTTCATGATTAACATGTGATACGATATCAGGCTCATCATATTGCCTACTAAACAACAACTTGAATTGTTCCCAACTAAAGGAAGCAATCAACCTGGATCCCAATTCTTTTTCCCAATGGTCCCACCATTCCTTAGCTTGTCCAATCAATTGATTCTTAGCTAAAAATACCTTATACTCATCCTTACAATTCATCTCCCTAAAGATTTGTTCCATAATTGTAATCCACATTTCTGCTTCTTCAATTCTCCGAGATCCAATGAATGTTGGTGGTTGCCAGTCCTTGAAGGATTTAATTACATATTTCATGAAATTCTCATTTATTCCGGTTTCATAATAAATCTTTTCCTTGCCCTTGTCTTTACGTTTTGCTTTATTTCTAAAGTTTATGTCATCCTTAACATAATTCCTTTCATGTTCCATTTCTTCTTTTCTCTTGTCTTCCTTTCTTTTAGCTTTGGCCTCATCTCGAGCCCGAAATTGATCTTGAATCATTCTGTTTTGTTCTGCCATCATTGATAGCACCATTTCCCTCGTTTCTCGTGGCTTTATTCTTTCTCCAGACACGTTCTGAAATAATAAACATATAATTTGTTTAGTGACATGTAATCCATTAAAAGACACCACTCATTTGTTCCGTATAATAGTCAATCTCTTATGATTTCTAGATCATAACCTATCTTAGTTCAGATCATTACTTAAACCACTACACATCATCACCTAATGTTTGAGACCAAGACCTCACGGACACTTGAATCTCAAACTACTGCTCTGATACCATCTCGTGTGACACCCTTGCCACATTTAACCACAATTACATAACACCCAGGATTATACACCACAATTATTATTACATAATGATCTGAATGCTTAAACAAGTGCGGAAGCATTAAAATACAAAATAAAATAATACAACAGTTTCAAACACTCTACGGTGCTACAAGGTTCCAATACTAAGTCTACATACTCAAACTTTTATTACAACATCCAGAATACATTACAACATTTGGTCCCATAGCACATTTACCGATTGTGTAGTATCAACTCTTCCAAGACTTCAAACACGACCTAACTAGAAGGTTCGGCGGCAGATTTTCCCTTTCCTGTAAAAAAATCAACAACTGAGGGGTAAGCGAATGCTTAGTGAATACACAGATTACGCATTTTATAAATTTTTATGAAGCCCAAGGATAACACAGATGACCAACATCGGATATCCTCTTCGTACACTAAGTACGGACCACAGCCGCAGCCCCTTCGAGCCCAAAGCTCGGCATTTAAACATACCATCTGAGACAACGTACGATCAGGGATGACATACTGCCTACCAGACCTGGAGGGATCAGCTCCAGCGTCATATAGTGCAGTAACATCAGAGTAATTGATGCGACCCACTGGTCCATCACTAGACGCACAACAATCGAACGGACATGCAACAAGTAAGAATGTGCATCTAAATCTACGCAAGTTAGTAGAGTTCCAAACAAATCATGAAACAACAGGTCTCAGCAGGCAAAGCTTAACATAAAACAAATATAAACATGCGAAATCTACTGTACTCACAGTGGGTGCGTTATGAAACTTTAAGTAATTTTATTTCTCTTCGGGCTTTCAACCGGACTCCCCAAGTACTCCACTGTGGGTTAAATAACACCACAAGGGACCTGTTACATTTCCATATGATAAACATATCATTATTACGTGTTCTTTAACAAATTGGCATCAATTTGTACATTCATAAGCATTACAACATTTCAGAACTGACACCCGGAACTCATATTTAATCTACTTTCTGAATGATCTCATTGGTCCCAAATAATCCCGTTAATAATACCATAATATGTCTCGTTTTATAATAAATCTCGCTAAGTTTCTCAATTCTCTCAAATTATAGCGTAAATCCCTCGGAATTGTAATCCGAAACTTAAACCTTTACCTCAAATTTCTGAGATTGCCGAAATGTTCAGAATTTATCTTAATTAAAGAATGTCCAACCGTTTCTATTTATTTTTCACAATTAAAACCCAACCGAAATGATGTGTGTATATATATATATATATATATATATATATATATATATATATATATATATATATCCCTTTATATATATATATATATATTCCTTTATATATATATATATTTATATATATATATGTGCGTGCGTATTTGTTGTATCCAGAAAAGAAGGGAGTACCGAAACCTTAAAGGTTTCGGTACCACCTTTTTTTGTATGGTCTCGGTAGCATGACATAAAGGTTTCAGTATTTATGTGTGAGTCTCGGTACATTACTCTAGTTTCGGTATATGTACCGAAAACTTAAGGTTTCGGTACTTCAACTCTTGTTTCGTTGCACATAGTTTCGGTACTTATAAAAAGTGTCAGTACTCTTGTGAGTTTCGGTATTATGTACCGAAACCTTATGGTTTCGGTACCTCCATTTTTGTCTCGGTACAATATAGGTTTCAGTACATGCTTGTGGTTTCAGTACATAGAAGTTTCAGTAGATGTGTGTATGGGTTTCGGTAGCCATAAAATGGTCTCGGTAGTTCCTGAAAGTGGGTAATTACCGAAACCTTTGGGTTTTGGTACCCATGCAAAACACGTATTACCCATATGGTTCCTTTCCCTTTTTCTTTGCTTTCAGTTTTTCCTTAAGTTTCAGCTTCAAACAATCAACTTTATACACATAATACTTTATAGATTATGATGAACTAAAGCTGATTTCGAGTTCTTTCATCACAGAAATCGTAGGTTTCTAATTAACCAAAAACACAAATTTTAAATGAAAATTTTACCTTAAATACTTGTTGAATCCTTGATTCTTTGTAGGACTTGGTTGCTTGAGACTTGATTGTTGATTCTTTAACTTTAAATCTTGGATTTTGTTGCAAGAAATCTTTGAGATGAAATGGAGATGATGAACCGTGGGTTTTCTTTCTTTTAGAGAGAAGGTAGAGAGATGGAGTTTGAAACCAAAAATGAACTAAATAAAAGACTCGTAGTCTTTTATTTCCATAATTTTGGTTATGGCACATCAAACCCCTCAACTTATCTAATTCTCTTAAATAAAGATTTTATCTTTTTTTTATCTTCATAAATAATTTAAAATCATCATACTTAATTATAATAATTCGAAACTCTAAAATTTCTTAATTTCTTAAAATAGCAGCCAACTTTTATATTTTCCGAATATATTTTCTTTAATAATCCAACTAAATCATATAATTTACGAAATTTAAACTAAATATTCACAAATTACAATAATTAAATTTTGGGATGTTACACTGATGACCATCAATAATGATATACGTTTGTTATTACGCACCTCTTTAAATTAAAAAACCACTTTCACAGTGGTCATTTGATTAACCCTTCTGGAGTCAGACTAACTCTATTGGATTCCAAGATTCCAATAGCTAATCCAGTCTTTTAATAATTATTTCCATCCTCACAGTTCCATCTTAGCTGCTTTACGAGATTCTCTTTGATGATGAACCAACAACAATGAATGAGTTCTAAAGGTTATCATAGTGTCCACAATTAATCAAATCCACAATGTGATTGGTTAATTGAACGACCACTTGATCTATCTGTTCCTCACTTTGTGTCGTAAATCGTGGTTCCATTTCTCATTCAATATGCATGGCATAATGCTGATGATACACGTTGTGTCACACACCTACTTAAATTGAAAAACCTTTTCTGTACTAGCAAGGCATTTGATTAACCCTTCTGGATTTAGAATAACTCCATTAGTGTAACACCCAAGTTACCGCAAACATTACACGTCATAAAGTTACAAGTTGGCAATGCATTAAGTAATAAATAAATGTTACAAGTGTTTGATACCACACGTCCAAATGCCTGATTCAAGTTACTTTACAATACTTTAAGTTTAGAATATGTAAAGATATAATTATGGTCTATTCTAGCTTCTAGAATCTTCAATCAGAGTGCGGAAGATTGAACAAGCTACCCGAGACCGCAAATATCCATGTCAAAAATAGGAATCAACAACTAAGTCCAAAAGTCTGCTATCATCAAGGATCCAGGTTCACTTAGTCTGGGACGAATTATCTGCTTTGTTCCCCTTATCAGCTTTTCCTGAAAAGAGAGATGTCATGACAGAGTAAGCTACCACTGCTTAGTGAGTTATAGAGTTCCATTAGTTACCACACATATATAACATACTATTAGCTCATGTCGGCAAGACAACACGTCAAAGACGGCGAAAGATTTGGGGGATCAGCCCAATCTGTATTCCCATGTGTGAGGTCGAAGCCCTACGGGAAGTGTATGGAAACAAGGCAGATAGAAAAGGAATCTGCAGAATTCCATCCTGTGAATGGAGATCTCATATTCGGGCAGAGCAGATAATGCAGTATGCAGATGCAAATGTACCAATAAACAAGTAAGCAGCAAGCATGCTAAGTAATTACATAGAATGTAAAAGTAAGCATGCAATTCAAGGCAAGTTGTCAAGTTTCAGCAATGGCTAACATAAGTTCCTAACATACAATAAAGTAATCAAGGAACATGCAACATCAGTTGTCCAGTTTCAGCAGTGTCTAACATACGTTCCTAACATACAATTAAGTAATCAAGGAACAAACAGCAACATTTGTTTCCATACATTAGCAATCACCAATAAGTACTGAAACATATGCAAGTAAGTAATGCAATCTGTCACTCACAACGGTCCTGAGCAATGCAATTAATCGATATAGTGCTTAAGCAGATTAAGCTGTTAGTATTACTATGTCAGACTGGTCAATTCCTGCAGATTAGTTTCTAGCATATCAATGACAACTTCATACGCAGGATCTATATATAACCCTACTTATATTAATTAGGTTAAAAGAGTTCTTATGGACTTAACAAACAGATGATAAGGATAGGCTCTCTAGGACAAAAGGCACTACCACAGACTTGGCAACAAAACATGATAATTAACCTAATTAATACAATTAGGGTTATATATAGATCATGCGTATGAAATTTTCAATTGATATGCTAGAATTGGAACTGATCTGCTGGAACTGACCAGTCTGACAGAGTAATACAGACAACTTAACTTGCTTAAACACTATATCGATAAATTGCATTGCTCAGGATAGTTGTGAGTGACAGATTGAATTACTTACTTGCATATGTTTCGGTACTTATTGGTCATTGTTATTGATGTGATCTCACCCGATGAATGTGTAGTAAATCACGACTGCCCGATCGTTCTAATGGTTGTTTCAAGTAAATTGGATAGGACCGCGACCCGTTGTCTATAAACGAGACAAGAACCTTGGTATAAGTGGAACCGCGACCCGTTGCCTATATACGAGGCAAGAACTTTGGTTTAGAGAACGCCACAATCAACCCCACCAAGTTGATTGATAAGTTTCGAACGCCACAAGCTAAAACACTCGATAAGTTCTAAAAGTTCGTAAGGAACAATAAGAGTTAAAAACTCACAATTTTACTCAAAATGAAGGATGATTGAAATGGTTACATTGAGTGCCTATTTATAGGAGAAAATATAAGACCAACTACTTTTCTAGAAAAGTTGCACAAATTATCAAGATAAGCTATCAAATAAGCAAGACTACTTATCAAAAGGGCATTATTGACATTTCACCACTTGAAGCTTCTAGTAGGTATTAATCATGCAAGTAACTTCTATCTTTTTATCTCCTCCAAGTAAATGGCCATAATGTTGAGAAAACCTTCAAAATGCCTTGAATTTAATCTTTGACAAGTTGATTGACATGGACACCTTTATTGGCAGATTCAAGTACGTGGCTAAGGATATATTTTGGACCTTTTTTTATTGAAAATATAGAAAAAAGGCTAAGGTAGAAGTGGGCTCTTATTTCACTCAAATTGGGCTTAAATGAGGAAGTTATGGCCAAAACAACGCACATGGGTGGGCTTGACCGAATTTTATTTATTTTTGGGCTTTTATGGATTAAAGTGAGAAATTGGGCTCCAAAACATGGACTAATATTAGTGTACAACTTGGATCAACATTAGGAAGCGTGCTTAGTTGTTTTGCGAACAAACGCGAGCTTGATTCCGACAATATTTAATCATTCGATTGAGAGCATCCTGGAACATCTTGGATTTTGATCTTCTGATAGGTACGATCTTCCACTTTAACGGATCTTCGTCATCTCGGTCCTTGGACAGGTTCTCATCATTCCCCTCTTCTTGAAAGTGATTCGTCCTCAAACCTTCAAGTCAATTACATTAAAAACATCATGAACATTATACTCATCTGGAAGATCAAGTTTGTAAGCATTGTCATTGATTTTCTGCAACACTTGAAATGGTCCATCTCCTCTTGGCATTAACTTTGACTTCCGTTTTGTTGGAAACCGTTCCTTCCGCAAATGAAGCCACACCTAATCTCTTGGTTCAAAAATAATCTTTCTTTTTCCCTTGTTTGCTTGTTGTTCATACTTCTTGGCGCTCTTCAATGTTTTGTTTTGCGTGCTCATGGATTTGCTTGACAAATTCCGCCTTCTTCTTGCCATCTAAATTCAAATGCTCATTCACAGGCAAAGGAGTTAAATCCATAGGAGTTAATGGCTTAAATCCATACACAATCTCAAAAGGTGAAAACTTAGTAGTAGAATGCACATTTCGATTATATGCAAACTCAACATGGGGTAATTATTGCTCCCAAGTTTTCACATTTCTCCCCACTATTGATCTCAATAAAGTACTAAGTGTACGATTCACAGCTTCAGTTTGTCCATCCGTTTGGGGATGACAAGTTGTAGAAAACAAAAGCTTTGTTTCCAATTTTTCCCACAACGTTTTCCAAAAGTAACTTAAAAACTTTGTGTCCCGATCCGAGACTATAGTTCTTGGCATGCCATGCAATCTAACCACTTCTTGATCGGGCAGTCGTGATCTATCACACATTCATCGGGTGAGATCACATCATTTGTTATCAGAGAACGCCATAATCTACCCCACCAAGTTGATTGATAAGTTTCGAACGCCACAAGCTAAAACACTCGATAAGTTCTAAAAGTTCGTAAGGAACAATAAGAGTTAAAAGCTCACAATTTTACTCAAAATGAAGGATGATTGAAATGGTTACATTGAGTGCCTATTTATAAGAGAAAATATAAGACCAACTACTTATCTAGATAAGTTGCACAAATTATCACGACAAGCTATCAAATCAGCAAGACTACTTATCAAAAGGGCATTATTGACATTTCACCACTTGAAGCTTCTAGTAGGTATTAATCATGCAAGTAACTTTTATCCCTTTATCTCCTCCAAGTAAATGGCCATAATGTTGAGAAAACCTTCAAAATGCCTTGAATTTAATCTTTGACAAGTTGATTAACATGGACACCTTTATGGGCAGATTCATGGACGTGGCTAAGGATATATTTTAGGCCTTTTTTATTAAAAATATAGAAAAAAGGCTATGGTTGAAGCGGGCTTTTATTTCACTCAAATTGGGCTTAAAATGATGAAGTTATGGCCAAAACAATGCACATGGGTGGGCTTGGCCGAATTTTATTTATTTTTGGGCTTTCATGGATTAAAGTGAGAACATGGGCTCCAAAACTTGGACTAATATTAGTGT
Source organism: Centrapalus pauciflorus (assembly GCA_020465985.1). Lineage (NCBI taxonomy): Eukaryota > Viridiplantae > Streptophyta > Magnoliopsida > Asterales > Asteraceae > Centrapalus > Centrapalus pauciflorus. Next base: position 74,816 of record JAANYP010001631.1, on the reverse strand, counting down.
TCAACATGGATCAACATTAGGAAGCGTGCTTGGTTGTTTTGCGAACAAACGGGAGTTTGATTCCGACAATATTTAATCATTCCATTGAGAGCATCCTGGAACATCTTGGATTTTGATCTTCTGATAGGTCCGATCTTCCACCTTAACGGATCTTCGTCATCTTGGTCCTTGGACAGGTTCTCATTAGTTATTGTATGGAAACAACTGCAGCTGTTTGTTCCTTGATTACTTAATTGTATGTTAGGAACGTATGTTAGAGACTGCTGAAACTGGACAAGTGCTGCTGCATGTTCCTTGATTACTTTATTGTATGTTAGGAACTTATGTTAGACATTGCTGAAATTTGAAACTGAAATGCCTTGAATTGCATGCTTACTATTACATTCTATGTAATTACTTAGCATGCTTGCTGCTTACTTGTTTATTGGTACATTTGCATCTGCATAATGCATTATCTGCTCTGCCCGAATGCGAGGTCTCCATTCACAGGAGGGAATTCTGCAGATTCTTTCCTATCTGCCTCGTTTCCATACACTTCCCGTAGGGCTTTGACCTTACACATGGGAATACAGATTGGGCTGATCCCCCAAATCTTTTACCGACTCTGACGTGTTGCCTTGTCGACATGAGCTGATAGTATGTTATATATGAGTGGTAACTAATGGAACTTTGTTAACTCATTAAGCAATGGTGGCTTACTCAGTCATAAAAACTCTCTTTTCAGGAAAAGCTGATAAGGGCAAGAACAAAGTAGGTATTTCGTCCCAGGCTAAGTGAATCTAGATCCTTGATGATAGCAGACTTTTTGGACTTAGTTGTTGATGCGTATTTTTGACATGGATATTTGCGGTCTCGGGTAGCTTGTTCAATTTTCCGCACTCTGATTAAAGATTCTAGAAGCTATAGTAGACCACCATTATATCGTTACATATTTTGAACTTAAAGTATTGTAAAATAACTTGAATCAGGCATTTGGACCTATGGTATTAAACACTTGTAATATTTATTTATTACTTAATGCATTGCCAACATGTAACTTTATGACGTGTACTGTTTGTTGTAACTTGGGTGTTACAAAATTGGAATCAGAGCAGAGGTTTAATCATAGGACTGGTCAACCGATAATTAAACTCTTGAATGATATGGACTATGTGACTTTAAATTCCCGAACAAATCACCGAGGCCTACGGTAACCTAATTACTACCCACACAGCTTGACCTAAGAAAGGCAATTGATGACTGTTAAGCCGGGGAACGGGAAATGGCTGTTTGCTTGATACTAACTTGACTATGTGCTTACTTGACTACTTGCACATGATAAAGTAATTAGTATGTGATTGCTTGATGGTGGCATCATGCAATGTATATGTGCTTATCTGAACTGAGCTAGGAAATTAGGTTTATTTCCTTTATACTTTCAGCCAATGGGTGATAAGAACACTACTAATGCTGGTACCTCCAATGTTGATAAAACCGCAGATGCTACGGCTGATCAGCATAAAGAACATGTTCATGTAGAAGACCTAGGTACTGACCCTGAGAACACTGCTAATGAGTCTAGCAGCAGTGCCTCGCCTGTACCCCCTCGACAGGCTCCATTATATGCTCACGATCAAAAGCTGAATGAGGATAATCGCAGGCAAATGCAGCTAATGTTGGATAGGAATCGGCTTCAGACTGCTGTGTCTGTTGAGAATAGATTCATGGAAATCAAGGATTTGGTTTCCAAGGGTAAACTAGCCGGGCAAACTGATGAAGAAAAACAACGTGAGATCGACTTTAAGCGTCGCGAGGAAGAACTTAGGTTACAGGAACTTGAGTTGAAGCATAGGGAAGATATGTTAGCAAAGCCTAAGAAGACCCGAAAGAGGAAGCATAGACACGTGTCCTCTGATGAAGAAAGCGAGACTGACTCCTCCGACCACCATGTTAAGGTAGGACGAGAGTGCTCTTTCATTGACTTCAAGAAGTGTGGAGCTCGTACTTTTACTGGGTAATCTGATCCAGTAAAAGCAATAGACTGGGTAGCCAACGTGGAGAAATCCTTTAAACTCTCCAAGTGTCCGGAAAAGGTCAAGTTTACTTTTGCAACTAGTATGTTTGAAGATGGGGTTGGACGTTGGTGGAAGCCAATGGAAAATCCATTACTTGGGATCAATTCATAATCAATATAAAGGAGAAATATAGCCCTCAAGATGTCAAGCAACAATTGGAGAAGACTCTGCTCTCTTTTCTACAAGGTACAATGTCTGTAACGGACTTTGAGCTAGAGTTCACCAAGCTCGCCTTGTTATCTGACCACCCTGTTCATACTGACGAGAGACGTAGGGATCTGTTTTTTGATGGACTAGATAGAGAGATCAGAAAGTTCATGAAATCTGGTAGGCCGAAAAGATACATTGAGGTAGTAGAGATTGATAGGGTAGGTGAGCTGGAAATCTATCCCGAGCATGCTTGTCCTTTCCTTGCTAAATCTAGCAAGGAAGAAAAAATTGAGAAATTTGGGAAGGGAAAATCTGAAAGGAAGAGTGAAAGCTCGAAGAAAGGAGGAAAGCAGTCTTCCAAGAAGGCTCAATCTTATGTTGTGTCATTGACTCCAAGGTCTGCTTGTCCTCGTTGCAAGCAAACAAATGAAGTTTGATGTGATCCTGCTTTTGTTAAATGTTATTGCTGTGGGCAGGACGGTTATGATAGGTCTGATTGTCCCAAACGCGGTGAGGCTTGCCGTAGCTACATTACTGTGGGCATCGTGCCAAAGACTGTACGAGGACCCGATACAATAAACTGTTGATGTCGTCACTGGTCAATTCTTTACCTGCTTCAGTTTTGTTTGATTCCGGATCTAACTTGTCATGTTTCTGAAAAGTTTGCTAGACAGTTTTATTTTGCTCCTGTATGGTTACCTGTACCTCTAGACATAAAAACTGCTAGCTCTCATTTTGTGTCTGTAAACAGAGTCTATCGTTCTTGTAAACTTGTAATCAATAACTATGCCTTCGACATCGATTTAATACCGATGCGGATTGGAGAATTCGACGCCATTATAGGAATGGATTGGCTTATGGTGAGCAATGCTAAAATCCTTTGTGCCAAAAGGATGATTAGAATTAGAACCCCCAAAGGAGGTGAACTTCATGTCTATGGTGACAGAATGTCTCGAGACTTAGGTCTCATCTCTATGATGAAAGCCCAAAGATATCTAGCAAAAGATTGTTCCGCTTACTTAGCACATGCCTTTGATGCTAAGGAAGTCAAAAAGATCGTGTCTGACGTACCAGTGGTTCGGGAATTCCAGATGTATTCCCGAATGACATTTCTGAACTGCCACCGGATCGACAAATCGAATTCCAAATCGATCTTGTACTGGGTGCAGCTCCAATTGCACGAGAACCTTACCGACTTGCTCCTAACGAGATGAAGGAGATGATGAGTCAGTTACATGAATTACTGGAAAAAGGGTTCATCCGTCCGAGTACTTCTCCTTGGGGTGCTCCGGTTCTCTTCTTCAAGAAGAAGGATGGTACCTTTCGCATATGCGTCAACTACCGAGAGCGGAATAGAGTGACTATCAAAAATAAATATCCATTGCCCCGAATTGACGACTTGTTTGACCAACTGCAAGGAGCCAGCTATTTCTCGAAGGTTGATCTTCGATCGGGGTATCATCAGCTAGAAGTATTCGAATCTGACGTTCCAAAAATGGCATTCTGAACTGGATACGACCACTTTAAATTTATTGTTATGTCGTTTGGTCTCACTAATGCCCCTGCTGCATTCATGGACCTCATGAATAGGGTATGTGGACCAATGTTGGATAAATCAGTGATAGTCTTCATCGGCGATATTCTGATTTACTCCAAGTCTGAGACTGACCATGCAAAGCATTTACGAGAATCGCTAGAATTGCTACGCAAAGAGCGACTCTACGCAAAGTTCTCAATATGTGAATTCTGGTTACACCAGGTAATATCTGATTTCTCGTTGTCATTTATATACCTGTGTAATAGCTAAAACTTGTTGTACCACTTTTAAACCTCCGTGTTTAGGTACAATTCTTGGGACATGTTGTCTCATGCGATGGAATTGTTGTGGATCCATCGAAAGTTGATGCAGTCCAGAAATGGGAAGCACTGAAAAACGTATCTGAAATCCGAAGCTTCTTGGGCTTAGCAGGTTATAACCGGAGGTTCATTCGTGATTTCTCCAAGATTACGGTACCTTTAACTAGCCTGACAAAGAAAGTCGTTAAGTTTGACTGGAAAGAATCCCAAGAACAAGCCTTTAGGACTCTGAAACGCAAACTGACTGAAGCACCGATACTGGCCCTAACCGAGGGTAATGACGACTTTGTTGTTTACAGTGGTGCTTCAAAGATGGGACTAGGCTGTGTGTTGATGCAACGGGATAAATTTATCGCCAACGCATCAAGACAACTGAAGACTCACAAAAAGAACCATCCGACGCACGACTTAGAGCTTGCAGCCATGACCTTCGCATTGAAGATCTGGCGGTATTATATGTATGGCACCCGATGCAAATTATACACAGACCACAAAAGTCTGAAGTATATATTTGACCAGAAAGAACTTAATATGCAGCAAAGACTATGACTGTGAGATTCTCTATCGTCCAGGCAAATCAAACATAGTAGCAGATGCCCTGAGTCGTAAATCCGGACAAAATTATTTCAGCGATGTTATGCCTTGACTCCTGTTGTCTTGGAATCCGCACTGACAGACCTGATAATTGCTACTCAAACCGAAGCTATTCAGGATGAGAATCTGAAATCTGAACGCATGATTACTTATGTGACCAGACTCTTAACAACCGTGGACTTAGACGGTTTATGCATAGGATCTGGGTTCCAAGAACAGGAGGTGTCCGTGACCAAATTCTGTCAGAGGCTCACATGTCGAAATTTTCTATACATCCTGGTTCTGCTAAGATGTATCAAGACCTGAAATCCGAATACTGGTGGCTAGGGATGAAAAAGGATGTAGGGCGATATGTCGAAAACTGCATGACTTGCTTGCAAGTCAAATCTGAACACCAGAAGCCTTTTGGGGAAGTACAACCATTGCCTATCCCGAAATGGAAGTGGGATGACATAACCATGGACTTCGTGACGAAGCTGCCTTGGTCTAAATAAAGTGCTGAATTTCAGATTTTGTGAGGGGTAATGGCTGAAATGGTTCATTCAATTCATTCTCCAAAAATCAGATTTTTAGAGTTGAGAGCTTCTCTCTCTAAAACCCTCTCAAAATCCAACCTTCTCTCTAAATTTTCTCCCAATCAACTTGGCCAAATCTTGAGTCTTTATATCATTGGAAAGCTCTAAGGAGAACTACAAGATTCTGCAAATGCATGTTTAGTTCGGTTCGGATCTGAGGTAAGAACACCCCATAAACACTTCGTTTTTTTCGGTAATTATGCAGAAATCAGAATTTCCGATTTTGAACTGTTTATGGCTGTTTTGCACGAGTTTAGGACTCGATTCTTGCTTGGAAATCATCGTTAAATAACCACCAAAGTGTTCTATTACCTGGACCAAGGTTAGTTTGATGTTTTTCCCTTCTTTTTCTTCGGTTTAAAGCTCAAAAACGCAGCTTGTGGCTGCTGCTTGCTGTCGAACAGAAAATTTAGGGGTTGTTTTAGGTGTTTAAATGAACTGAAAACGCATTAGAAATAGACCTAATCCGATCTAAGACGTGTCCCTTAATGTTCTCGTGAGTTTTGACTTGGAAATGATTGCTCAAAAGCTGAAAATTGGACCAAAAAGTCGTAGACAGCAGCAGCCCTCGGCTAAGTTGCTATCCGAGATTTAAAAGGATTAAAAACCCGATTGTTAGTTGGTATGTGGCTTAGAATTGACCTAAATTTGCTTGGCTATGTCTTATGTGTTAAATGGATTTGTTATGGGACCAAATTAATGCAATTATCAGGTTTTAAAAGTTTAGAAATGGTCCTTGATACTCTCGGTTTTGGACAGCCTTTTAAAGGCTTTTAAATCTGAATTCTGCTCTTTAAATGTGGTTAATTGGATTGATAAATGATTGGATAGGTTAAAAGGACTTGTGTACATGTTTTGTTATGCTATTGGATTTGATTTTGAACCTTAAAAAGGCTTGGACAGAAGGAATAGAAACTCGGCCGAAGTTTGTGAGGCATGAATCACGAACAAGTTCGTGAGACTTCATAAGTTCGTAAGACTTCATAAGTTCGTGAGACATCATAAGTTCATGAGGCATCATAAGTTCGTGAGCAATGAGCTTATGAGGAAATCTGATTTTGGAGAATGAATTGAATGGACCATTTCAGCCATTACCCCTCACAAAATCCGGAATTCAGCCTTTATTTAGCATATGACTGATTTACCCTTGATGAAATGCTATATTTACCCTTGTTTGTCCTTATTTTACATTTTAAATGCAATAAAAAGCAAGGAGGTATTTATTTTTGCTAGTATTTTTCTTTTTAAACTAATATAATTAATCTCAAGTATTTAATCTTTCAATTAGCTAAATTTAATTGTTTAAATTTATTTTTAACTAATTTAAGCAAGTTTTCTTAATTAATCATAACTTATTATAATTAATTACATCCAAGGCATATATTTCACATTACTTTACTTAATTTCACATAATTAAACATGATTAGGCAAAATTATATAAATATCCAAAGTTTGTTGCTATAATTAATATTTTATAAATTACAGGCTGTTATAATCAGATTCTAAGATTCCAATCATCAAACCAGGCTTTTAATAACTATAGTCATCCACATGATTCCATCTTAGCTGCTCCACGAGATTTTCATCGATGATGAACCGTCTACATTAAAAGAGTTCTCTAAATCATGATAGTGTCAACAATTAATCAAATCCACCATTTGATTGATTTATTGAATGACTACTTGATCTATCTGTTCCTCACTTCGTGTTGTAAATCATGGCTCCAATACTCGTTCACATGCATGGCACCACCATGCTGATGTCCTACCTTGTAAGCCGGTGGCCATCAAGGTATACATTCATTATCATATGTCTCTTTGAATAGGGAAACGTCATCTAAAGCAGCCAGCCAATTATACAATTGCGTTATCACACACCTCTTTGAATTTAGAAACCTCTTCAACAATAGCCAATCATTCGATTCACCATTCTAGAATCAGACTAACTCCATTAAATTTCGAGATTTCAATCATCAATCCGGGCTTTCAATTACTATTGTCATCCCCACGATTCCATTTTTGCCACTCTACCAGATTCTCTTTTGTGACAAACTTTCACCATTGAACGAGTTCTCAATGTCCTTATTATGTCCATGATTAATCAAATCCACCATCCGATTGGTTAATAGGACGACTACTTGATCTAATGGTTCCTCACTTCATGTCGTAAATCGTGGCTCCGATTCCCATTCATATGCATGGCACTACGGAGATGCCCTACCAAGTACAATGATGGCGATCAACGATACACATTTGTTATCACATACCTCTTTGAATTGAAAACCTCTTTCTCAGTAGCCGGTTGTAACAGCCTGTAATTTATAAAATATAAATTATAGCAACCAACTTTGGATTTTAAGTAATTTTGCCTAATAGTATGAAATTATGTGAAGTTATGGGAAATATGTGCTTTGTATGTAATTAATTATAATAACTTATAATTAACTAAGGAAACTTGCTTAAATTAGCAAGATAAATTTAAACAATTAAAATTAGCTAATTGAAAGATTAAAGACTTGAGAATAATAAACATAGACTAAAAAAATTAAATGAGTCTAAAAAGTCAAGTACTAGCAAAAAGAAATACCTCCTTGCCATTTCTTGCATTTAAAATGCAAAATAAGGACAAACAACGGTAAATATAATATTTCATTAAGGGTAAATTAGTCTTTTGCTAAATGTGGCTGAAAATTCGGATTCAATGAGGGGTAGAGGGCTGAAATGTTCATTCTTCATCCTCCCAAAAATCAGATTCAAATGATTGATAGCTTCTCTCTCTAAAAACCCTCTCCAAATCCAAATTTCTCTCTAACTTTTCTCCCAATCTACTTGGCCAAATCTTGAGTTCTTTATGTGATTGGAAAACTCTTATGGAGTACTCTAAGATTCTGCAATTGCATGTTGAGTTTGGGTAGGATCTGACGTAAGAACACCCCATAAACTCTTCATATTTTCCATTTTTATGCTAAAATCGGAAATTCCAATTCTGAATTCGTTTGAGGTTGTTTTGCACAGGTTTAGGACTCGATTTTGCTTGGAAATCATTCGCAAATAACTACCCAAGTGTTCTAATACCTTGACCAAGGGTAGTTTCATGTTTTCATCCTCTTTTTCTTCGGATTAAACCTAAAAAACGCAGCTCATTTTGTTGTTGTGCTGTCGAACGAAAAGCAGAAAAAAGGGGCTATTTGCATGTTTAAATGAATTGAAAATGCATTAGAAATAGACCTAATCTGATCCTAGACATGTCCCTTAATTTTCTTATGAGTTGTGACCTGCAAACGATGCTAAAAGGCTGAATTTTTGGACCAAAAACTCGAAGACAGCAGCAGCCCACGGCTAAGCTGCTGTCCAAGAATTTAATGGGTTAAAAACCCGATTGTTAGTTGCTATGTGGCTTAGAATTGACCCAAATTTGTTTGGATATGTCTTATGTGTGAAATGGATTTGTTTTGGGACCAAATTAATGCAATTATCAGTTTTTAAAAGTCTAGAAATGGTCCTTATTACTCTTCGTTTTGGACCGCCTTTCTAAGGCTTTTAAAGTCTGAATTTTTGCTCTTTAAATGTTGGTAAATGCTTGAATAGTTTAAAGGGACTTGTGTATATGTTTTGTTATGCCATTGGACTTGATTTTGAACATTAAAAAGACTTGGACCGAAGGAATAAAAACTCGGCCGTATAAGTTCATGAGACATGAATCACAAACAAGTTCGTGAGGCTTGATAAGTTCGTGAGGCATCATAAGTTCATGAGGCATCACAAGTTCGTGAGGCTTGATAAGTTCGTGAGGCTTCATAAGTTCCTGATCCATGAACTTTTGAGGATAAGTTCGTGAGCCAAAAATATGTTCGTGAGCCATAAATAAGTTCGTGAGGCATGAATAAGTTCGTGAGGCTTGAATAAGTTCATGAGGTATGATTGGGCCTTACAAATGATCAAAACATGAATTTGATGTATTTGGCCTTGAAACAAAGCCATACCTAGATAAAAACCTAGGAAACCATAAGAATCTGCTAGGAGATCAAGGTCATACCTTGGTACTGACCTAAAGGAATTCTTATGGACTTATTGGACAGATGATAAGGATAGGATCACTCTGGGACATTAGGAACTACCACAGACTCGACAACAAAACATGATAATTAATCTAATTAATACAATTAGGATTATATAGATCATGTGTATGAAATTGACATTGATATGTTAGAACTGAAACTGATCTGCAGGAACTGACCAGTCTGACAGAGTAATACAGACAGCTTAACTTCTTTAAGCACTATATTGACTAATTGCATTGCTCAGGACCACTGTGACTGACAGATTGCATTACTTACTTGCATATCTTTCGATACTTATTGTTGATTGTTGCTGCCTTCTATGGAAACAGCTGTTGTTGTTTGTTCCTTGATTACTTAATTGTATGTTAGGAACGTATGTTAGTCATTGCTGAAACTGAATAACTGCTGCTGTTTGTTCCTTGATTACTTAATTGTATGTTAGGAACATATGTTAGTTATTGCTGAAACTGGACAACTGCTGCTGCATGTTCCTTAATTACTTTATTGTATGTTAAGAAATAAGAACTTACGTTTGATAAGAACCCATCCAATGGTCACCCATCCAATGTAAAGATGATGAAGATCCATTAAGGTGGAAGATCGGCCCTATCACAAAGTCTTAAATCCAAGATGTTCCAAGATGCTACCAATGGAATGATTAAATCTTGCCAAAATAATGCTCCAGTGTCTCCGTAAAATAACCAACCAAGCTTCCTAATTTTGCTACAAGTTGAAGCCCAAAATAACCAACCAAGCTTCCGGAATAATGCTCCAGTGTCTCCGGAATAATGCTCCAGTGTCTCTGCAAGTTACAATGAACCAAGACACATTTTAGAAGATTCAAGTGGTTAAATGTCAAGAAGGCCCTTTTGATAAGTAGTTTTGATTATTTGATCACTTATTATGATAACTTTTCTTACTTATCTTGATGGTTGGTTTCCTTATATTTTCGTCTATAAATAGTGGCAAAGTTCTCATTTGTATCATCCTTCATTTGAGTAATATTGTGAGTTTTTAACTCTTTTTGTTTCTTACGAACTTTTAAAACTTATCAAGTGTTCTAGCTTGTGGCGTTCGAAACTTATCAATCAATTTGGTGGGGTTGGTTGTGGCGTTTTCTTATACCAAGGTTCTTGTCTCGTTTATAGGCAACGGGTTGCGGTTGTATTCATTTATCATTATAACATCCAACAGAAGGATCGGGCAACTCGTGATCAATCTCATACTCATCGGGTGAGATCACATCATTTGGTATCAAAGCCAAGTTCTGTTGGTTTCTTTTCTATCATACTTCATTTTAATCCATATCAATTTTTTGTTGCTTCTTGTTCTTATCATGGATTTCAAGTAATACTAGTGGATCTCGACACAAGTTGACTTGATTACTATTATCAAGAAATAAAGAAGTTGGGATTTTAGTAAGTTATATATTTGGGTTCTTTATATTAATTCGTGTACTTTTATTCCTTAAAAAGAAAAGTGAAAAGAAAAGAAAAGTATAAAAAAGCTATCAAAGTAAAAAAAAAAAAAAAGAAGTGAAAAAAAAAGAACTGGAAAAAATAAAGAAGTAGAGAAAATAAAGAAGTGAAAGAAAAAAATGTGGAGGAACGTTAATAATTTTGTTTAGTATTATATTCTTTTTGGATTTGTTACACTCACGTTATTGAAGTTGTTGGTACGTTTTGAATTCCCAAAGGCCACAAGCCTAACTTGATTTTGCTTTCTTTTAGTTTGTTTTGAACTTTAAGAATTAAAAAGATAGGTAAAAGGCAGTGCAGTAAGATCAATCGAGGGAAAAAGTCTTTGTTGCAAACACGAGTGTTGAGTTAGGGTTAGCAAAGATGAAGCATCAAAAGCCATATAAACTCCAATGGCTTAATGATAGTGGCGAGGTGCGAGTTACAAATAAGGTTTTGGTGTCGTTTCGTATCGGTAAGTATGAAGATGAAGTCCTATGTGATGTTGTACCTATGCAAGCAAGCCATTTGCTCCTTGGTAGGTCATGGCAATATGATCGGCACGTGAAATACGATGGCTTCACCAACAAGTACACCCTTGTTCACAAAACCAAGTCCATAACTCTTGTGCCAATGTCACCCAATCAAGTTTATGAGGATCAAGTCCGACTTCAAAAAGATGCAAAGAACAAAGACGGTGAGTCCAACGAAAGCAATGAACACAAGAATGGTTCAAAAGAAAAACAAAAAGATAAGAAAACTTTGTGGGTGAAAAGGAGAGTCAATATTGTGCACTTGCAAAAAGGAGTGAAATAAAAGAAGCCCCTATTCGAGTCTAATGGACAGATTCGAATATCATGGTCATCTCGAATCTAATGATAGATTCGAGAAACCCATGAACAGATTCGAAGGTCCTAGAGCAGACTCGAAGTCCCGTCAGTTTTGTTTTCAACAAAAACCCAAGATTTTAACCATTTTTAACTTGGTAAATCACATACATTAGTTCAACTAGGTTCTAATCAATGATTTATGCTTTTAATTTGATCTTTTATAGGTCCAATCTTGGTAATTTAGCAAAAACCCTATTTCGACCTATAGAACTTCAAAATTTGACGATTTGGTCTAAAATTGTGCATAAAACTACACAAATCTTGTACAATCCGGTTGATTATACCTAGATGTATCTGTAGAATCGAAACACCAAGTAAGAGACTCGACAAAATGTCGTTTAGAAGGATTACGATAGACTCGAGAACAGATTCGAAATCGCCAATATAGATTCGATAGTATAGATTCGTAAACAGATGGAGTTAATGACCTTTACTGTTAACCTATTTATACCACCAACTCTCGAGTCTAAGCACAGATTCGAATCTACTGACAGATTCGAAGTCTTACCGCTTCGAGTCTGTCTTAGATTCGAAACCACCAATACTTAGAAAAATTTTCGAAAATTTTGAAATAAATTCAACTTTTCCAACTTTTTTCTACGGTATCGTGTAACCAGATAAACTATGCCAATTCTTTTACCCTAAGCTCAAGATAGTTCACGCATTGTTTATTTTATCCAACTTTGAATGCACCCTCAGTAACTTTTGACCTTTTACCTAAGTAAAGATTAAACTAAACTAAAATGAAATAAAACAAACTAAGGTAAAAATAAAATAAAATAAAGTAAAATAAAATTTTGACCAAAAAATTTAATCTAGACTTAAGAAAAATTTTACAATCTAAGCTACATACTTAACAACATATTTTTGATGAGTATAGTCTAAGAAAGGTTCAATCAGATAGCGATGTCTGATACTAACTTTCAGTACTTAAACTTTCACACTTAGGAATTTTTTATTCCTTTGTTTGTTTGTCGTGACATACCTATTTAGCCGATTGTTGGTATTTTTACCCCTTTTAAACATTCTACATTTGGGAATATCCCTTGGCCTTTTTATTTATCAGGAAATTATCTTACGTGACGCAGACATAGACATACTTTTATGATCAAGGCACACAGACAAAGATTCTAACTTGTTGGTATTTGCAAACTTTCTTTAAAAGACAAACATCGGACACAGGTCTGTATTTTCATACAACAAAGTGTCTTAGTTCGACTTAAGGTTTATTTTTAAAGTTAGCAGACAGCGGTGACAGGTCTGTACTGACGTACAACAAAGCGACATGTCTGCTAACCCGAATCTAAACAGAGACAACAGGTCTGTACTTACGTACAACAGAGTTGCATGTTTTCGACTCTCAGTTTTACATGATATTTCTATTCTTTCCATTTTCAGATGTATTTGATGTTGCCATACATCCCCAGAAAGTTTGCATACCTCATTTAGACTCAATGTTTGTATGTCTTGTACATAAAAATTAAGACCGATTGGTCATATATCTAAGTTAGTGACACGCTTGACTATTTCTAGAATATTTTATTAGCCTTGAGATTCCCTATATGTATTATGCCTACCAACACATCAAACTAAATAAAGTATAACACTTAGAGTTTAGTTGCATTATGTGTGAAAGCCTAAACACTTATAGTCTGTAACGACGGTGCTAATTTTCGTCACTTTGAACCTATGTATCTAAGACTTAACTCTTTTTTCTGATATTCTCTTTTTTTTTTTTTTTTTTGTATTTTTATGATTTTCTCTCTTTTTTCTTTTGGTTTTCATAAGAAAAAGCAATAAAATGAGATAACCTAAAAACTTTCTAAAAATAGAACCTTACTAAAAATAGAAACTTTCCTAAATTAGCAGATTACTGAAAAGAAAGAAAAACTACTACTCTACAATAAAATAAAATAAACTTACTACTACTAAGGTCAAATTACTCTGGGTTGCGCATTCCATTCAGTTGAATTAAATACTCAAACCATGACTTATCAAACGCTTTGGTAAATAAATCTGCATTATTATCTTCTGTTGCCACCTTTACCAGTTTGATTAAGTTCTTTTCAGCACAATCACGAATAAAATGATGCCTAATGTCTATGTGCTTTGTTTTGTTGTGTTTGACTGGATTATTAGTTATAGCAATAGTAGACTGGTTATCTATCCTAATTGGAGTTTGAGTGTAAGCCAAACCGTAATCCAGCAATTGTTGTTGTATCCACAGAACCTGTGAGCAGCAACTACCACATATTCGGCCTCGCACGTTGAAATGGCTACCGATGTTTGTTTCTTGCATTGCCAGGATACCAATCTCCCTCCTAGGAACTGACAACCTCCAGTTGTAGATTTGCGCGTCAAGCTGCATCCTCCGTAGTCAGAATCCGTGAATGCTTCC
>JAANYP010001631.1:0-59532 GCA_020465985.1 Centrapalus pauciflorus | reverse complement strand
CGAATTCTGCTAAAAGTCCCCTAATGATTCGAGTCTATCCTAATTATAGACCCTGATTCGAGTCTGATGTGGGCCAAACTCGAATCTGGCCCACGGCCCATTCGAGTCTGTCCACAATGACACTCTCGAATCTAGCCCATTCGAATCTAAGGATACATTCGAATCTATCACAGATTCGAATGTCTTCCTTTACCTATTCGAATCTAGCCAATACACTTAAACACTTAAGTGATGAAACTTATGTTTTACTTATGCTTGAGTCAATCTTTGACCTTTATGTTTGAACTTCTTGTAATATGTTACATCAAGTTCAAACACACAATCAATAACAGACAAACACATATAAACATATATATCAAAACACTTGTTAATACTCAGAATATTACTTAAAGCATAATGCAGATCGATTAGACTGCTATCGTCACACAGGGTGTACCAACAATCACCTTCATTAATTCGAATTTGATGATAGCCACTTTTCAAATCAATTTTTGAGAATATCTTAGCACCATGCAACTCATCCAACATATCATCTAACCTTGGAATAGGGTAACGATACTTTACCATTATTTTGTTGATGGCTCTACAGTCCATACACATTCTCCATTCACCTGACTTCTTGGGTACCACAATGACCGGTACAACACATGGACTCATGGATTCTCGAATTTTTCCTCTTGAAAACATATCCTCCACTTGCCTTTGGATTTCTCGTGTCTCCTCGGGATTAGCTCTATAGGCTGGACGGTTTGGTAGAGCAGCCCCTGGAATGAAACCAATGCGATGCTCGATCCCTCGTGAAGGTGGTAAACCACTTGGTTCTTCCTTTGGGAAGACATCTTCGTATTCCTGCAAAATATTCACAACAAAACTTGGCGGATTGTTTGTTAGTTTTTCAGCATATGTACAAGCTTCCATGAATACCAACACTATCACTCTCATTTTATCGTCAATCGCTCTCTTAACTTCACTCGTTTTTGCAAAGAAATTCTTCTTGAGACACACTCTTTTTTCATCATCATTTGTCTCACTCTTCTCACCCTCAACACTCTTTGCTTTATTTTTACAACTCAATTTTTTTCTCTTTACACTCATTATTTGTCCTCTCATCATCCCAAGCTCGCCTTGATGTGATCATTTTAATTTGGTCCTCCTGCACTTGTTGTGGGGTTAGCGAGACAAGAACTACTTTCCTTTCATGATCTTTAAGCATATATTGATTAAGAAAGCCATCATAGATAACTTTCCTATCAAATTTCCAATGTTTACCAAGAAGTATATGACTTACTTGCATTGGAACCACGTCACACATTACTTCATATTTGTACTTACCGATGGAAAACGTGATCAAGGCCTGTTTAGTCACTATCACTTCGCCACAGTCATTCAACCATTGAAGCTTATATGGGTGTGGATGCTTCAACGTGCACAAATTCAACTTCTCAATTACCTCGTTACTCACAACATTGGTACAACTCCCACCATCAATAATGAGGCTACATACTTTACCTTGCACCAAACATCGCGTATGGAAGGTATTTTCTCGTTGTAATTGGTTCACAAATTCTGCCTCGGTTGCTCCTAGTCCTCTTCATCATTCGAAACATCCTCCTTTTCATTTTCAGACTCTATTTTACCACTTTCATGAAGAATCATAACTTTTTTTGTTTGTGCATTGTGAAGCAATGTGCCCCACACCTAGACAATGAAAACATTTAATTTCACGAGTTCGTGTAGGGGTAGAAACGATACCTTTGCCTTTGCCCATTTCCCGACCTTTTGTGCATCATCTTGGTTCTTTAAAGGTGCGGAAAAGGTACCTTTAGATGTCTCCCCTTTTGGTTTATGAGAATATTGAGAGTTGCACGTACTTCCCTTAGAAAAACTATTTCTTCTCCTCAATTGTCTTTCAACTTTCATGGTCGTATGAACCATCTCTTCAAGGGCTAAACAATATTGCAACTCCACGACATTAGAAATATCTTGATTCAGGCCACTCAATAATCTTGCCATTGTTGTTTCCCTATCTTCTTCAATATTTGCTCTAATCATGGCAATCTCCATCTCTTTGTAATAATCCTCTACAGTCTTTGCTCCCTGATTCAAAGATTGTAATTTGTGATACAAGTCTTGAAAATAGTGAGAGGGAACAAACCTTTTACGCATAACAGCCTTCATTTCAACCCATGTAGAAATAGGTCTTTCTCCATTTCTTCTTCGGTTGGTGACTAATTGATCCCACCATACTATAGCGTAATCTGTGAATTCAATTGCTGTTACTTTCACCTTTTGGTCCTCGTGATAATTATTACATTTAAAAATCAGTTCAACCTTTTTTCCCAGTCCAAATACGCTTCTTGATCACTCTTTCCTTTTAATTGTGGAATTCTCATCTTAATGTTGTTGAATCCTCTATTAGCACCATGATTTCTTCTATGCCTCCTTCTTTCAGATCCTCTATCCCATTCATCACTTCGAGCATCATTTTCATGATTTTCATTAGAAACTTGTGATGGTGGTGGAGCATGAGGTCCACGTGGCTCCAATCGATCCATTCTTTCATGCATTTGATGAAACTCGTCTGTCATTAAACGTCGCATTTCAGCCATGAGAGCTTGGACTTGAAGGTTAGGGAGGGGTTGAGTATCTTCCATCTTTTAATCTGTAAAAACAAGAGTAATAGGAAAAAAAAATATTTCCTTTCCTCACTCCTTATGTGTTTCACTTAAGAGATGTCACTCAACGCTCGTGTATCACACAAAAAAATAATCGCCTTTTTACCGTCAAGTGTTCATACAACTCAATGCTTTTTACCTCTCTATTCCTTGTGGAGCTCTCAATTGGTAAAAGAACAAATCAAATTAGAGCACAAACAAAAAGTGTTCAAGAAAAACCTTTAGAACTTAATTGGATACCAACGAGTTTAGAACTTTTAAAGAAGATGGGATAAACAAGAAAAGAGTAGTAAGGTGAGGAGAAACAAAGTACAAACCAATGAGAGAAGTTGGAACAAAAAAAAAGATATAGAAGATAAATTATTGATTTTTCAAGCTCAGTGTTCATATAAACTTCTTTTCTTTTCTTTCTATTTTTTCACTTTTTTTAATTCCCTTTTGCTGCACTTTTTTTATGTTTTTTTTTGCTCTTATTCTTTTTTTTGCTCTTTTTTTTTGTTGAACAACGTGACTTTTTTTTAATATGAGAAAAGTAGAAAAATGTAAAAGATAAGATGATGAGAAAGATAGACAAACAAAATGCAACAAACTTAAGAATCGAACCTTGTATCTCTGATACGAAATGATACGAAACGTTGACCCACAAGTTAAATGTAACTTGGAACCTTCGTATAGGATATAATAGGCATCAAAGCACCCGATAATTGGGACTCCAACACACCTAAAGCAAGTCCTTGACCCGTTAGTTATAAGAACTAAGAACCAAAGGAATACGAGAACGCCACAAGAATGTGCTCACAATCTTGATAAGTTCTTGAACTATGAACTCTCCAACAAAGAACAAAGCTCACAAAGATGAGTAAAACTCAAAAGAAACATATGTATTTCTCAGCTGAATTGATTTCAAAGTACATAGGAATCCATCTATTTATAGGCTTCAAAAACCAACTCAAAAGACTAATTAAATTCAATAGATTAAAGAAGAGACTTTAATCCATGAATCTAGACATTTTGTCATCACTTGGTAGATAACTCTAGAACTTCTAAACTAAAAAGCGGATTAGGCATTTCTAGGCCTTTATTGGACTCAAATAAACTTCTAATGGACTTCAAAATGCATCCATTCTACCACTTGGGCTTAGTACTAGCCCATAGTATTTCAAAGACTCAAGAAATGCAACTTTTGGGCTTTTATGATTCCATATTAGGATCCAATGCTTCGAGTCTAGTAACATGCTTCATCACCTGCGGTTGAGAATTGTCTTTGAATTCAGACTCTCGGATATCAACAACTAAGCTTGTAAAAACTTCTTTGATCTTTTTCGATCGTCCTCTTGTCATTGGGCCTTCTCGTATTTCCATGACATCTTTGGAATGGTTTGATGATCCTCCATCAAAACCATTGGCATATTTTAGTGAAAGTTGAGTGGCGCAACTATGAATTATCCCACTTATGACAAAGAGATGTATGTCTTGGTTCATACATTGAAAACTTGACAACGTTACTTGTGGACCACAGAGTTTGTAATTCATTCCGATCATGAGTCCTTGAAGTTTCTGAAGGGGCAACGAAAGTTGAATAAGAGACAAGCTAGGTGAATGGAGTTTATTGAGACATTTCTTTATGTCATCTGATTCAAGAAATGTAAGGAAAATATTGTAGCTGATGCACTTTCACGGAGGTATTCTCTACTCTCTTCTCTAGACTTTAAAATTTTTGGTTTCCAACAAATCAAAGACTTGTAGAATAAGGATGTGGATTTTGGTATGATTTTTCAAACATGTGAAAGAAGCTCTTTTGACAAGTTTTTTATACATGATGGGTTTTTGTTCAAAGAATCAAGCTAT
This sequence comes from Centrapalus pauciflorus, assembly GCA_020465985.1. Lineage (NCBI taxonomy): Eukaryota > Viridiplantae > Streptophyta > Magnoliopsida > Asterales > Asteraceae > Centrapalus > Centrapalus pauciflorus. The sequence continues at coordinate 55,009 of JAANYP010001631.1, read as the reverse complement.
GCATTCCAAACACGCCTTTACGTGAGTTTTTGGTTCGGAAGGCACATTGTGGAGGCGTTATGGGTCATTTTGGTGTGGCAAAAACTTTGAATATTTTGCAAGAGCATTTCTTTTGGCCAAAAATTGAAAGTTGATGTAGGCAAAGATTGTGAAAAGTGCATTGTTTGTAAACAAGCCAAATCAAAGGTTCAACCTCAATGGTTTGTACACTCCTCTACCTATACCAAGTGAACCATGGGTTGATCTCTCTATGGATTTTGTGTTTGGTTTGCTAAGAATAAGTAGCATAGATTCAATTTTTGTGGTTGTTGGTAGATTTTCTAAGATGGCTCATTTCATTGCATGCCATCGAACCAATGATGCTTCACATATTTCTAATTTGTTTTTCAAAGAAGTGGTTAGATTGCATGGCATGCCAAGAACTATTATGTCTGATCGGGACACCAAGTTTTTAATTTATTTTTGGAAAACTTTGTAGGGAAAATTGGGAACAAAGATTTTGTTTTCTACGACTTGTCATCCCTAAACGGATGGACAAACCGAAGTTGTGAATCGTACACTAGGTACTTTGTTGCGATCAATAGCTGGGAGAAATGTTTAAACTTGGGAGCAATGCTTACCCCATGTTGAGTTTGCATATAATCGGAATGTGCATTCCGCTACTAATATTTCACCGTTCAAGATATTGTATGGATTTAAGCCACTAACTCCTATGTATTTAACTCCTTTACCTGTGAAAGAGCATTTGAATTTCGATGGCAAGAAGAAGTGCAGAATTTGTCAAGCAAATCCATGAGACGGCAAACGCAACATTGAAGAGCGCACCAAGAAGTATGAACAACAAGCGAACAAGGGAAAAAGAAAGGTCACTTTTGAACCTGGAGATTAGGTGATATGAATTCTTCGTAGAAGAGTTCACAATTTTATCGGATCGTCCTTGATGATCTTTCTTCCAAAAACCCAACCCCTTACGAGTATGAACTCAACAATAGTGGATACATGAATCTAACACCTTTGAATTACAACGGAAGCAAGTAATCGAAATATTCGAAACACAAAAACTAAGCGGAAGAATACTTAATTGTAGCCAAGTGAGGATTGCAAGCACAATTAGTCTTGCAAGACCCAAATGAGTTCAATCACGAGAACTACAAGCGAAAGGAAAACCTCACAATATGATTTGATATGAAAATGTGTTGATTACAACCTTGAAAGATCACCTATATGTAGGGAAAATATGACCTTTGAAACTACCCATACTTATTACATAAAGACTTTTCATTCATCCTAAATTAATTAAAAAAATCCTTAATCTTTTTACTAGCTTAATGTAGAAGATTCCACAAAAAGCTCGACAATTTATCAAAACGGGCCACGAAGACATAAAATCCACACTTTATAAAGCAAGCCCAACAACACTAAAATGGTTTAATAACTTGGGCTTGTAGCCTTGGGTCTTCAATAATTCTTTGTCATGGGCCGAGGCAAATATTTGATTGAGACTTTCTTGCATCTTCTTTTTTCTCGAACGTGTCATTGGTCCATGCATTTCTTCAAGTGGCTCCTTTGTCAAAACTCCATCGTCAATCTTTAATTCGTCTCCGCTTATCTTTATTTTGTTGATCATTGGAGTTCCATCATTCCCTCCCGCTTTGGAAGGATTCGCCGTCGAATCTGTGCCTACATCAAAAGGAGATAAGTCAGAAACATTAAAAGTCGCACTCACACCATACTCTCCCGGTAAATCAATTTTGTAGGCATTATCATTAACACGAGCTATCACTTGGAAGGGTCCATCACCACGGGGAGGCAACTTTGTACGTCTTGAAGATGAAAATCTTTCTTTCCTCATGTGTATCCAAACCCAATCACCTAGTTCAAATATAACCTTATTATGCCCCTTGTTAGCATGTTTGGCATATTGTTCGGTTCCCTTTTCAATGTTGCAACGAACTTACTCATGCAACTTTTTCACAAGTTCAGCCTTTTTTACACCATCCAGATTTAACTGTTCTTTGACAGGCAAAGGAGATAACTCTAAAGGTGTTGAAGGATTAAAGCCATAAACAACCTCGAATGGAGAAAAGTTAGTGGAAGTGTGCAAAGTACGATTATAAGCAAATTCAACAATAGGCAAACACTCTTCCCAACTTTTCAAATTCTTTTGAATGACAGCCCTTAACAAAACCCCTAATGTCCTATTCATCACTTCGGTATGCCCATCAGTTTGTGGGTGACTTGAAGTTGAGAATAATAACTTTGTGCCTAGTTTTCCCCAAAGAGTTTTCCAAAAGTAACTCAAAAACTTTACATCCCTATCAGACACAATGGTTTTTGGAATACCATGAAAAGGAACTATTTCCTTGAAAAACAAATCGGCCACACGCTTTGCATCATCCGTCTTTCTACAAGCAATGAAATGTGCCATTTTTGAAAATCTATCAACGACAACAAAAATTGAGTCCATTCCCTTTTGACTCCTTGGCAAACCAAGTATGAAATCCATGGAAATATCAGTCCAAGGAGATTGAGGAATGGGAAGTGGAGTGTACAATCCGTGAGGAAGTGACTTTGACTTGGCCTTTTTACAATCAAGACAATGACCACAAATACATTCAACGTCCCTTTTCATTTTAGGCCAATAAAAATGTTCTTTCAAAACATCCAAGGTTTTCAAAATGCCAAAGTGGCCCATTAAGCCTCCACCATGAGCTTCGCAAGTCAAAAGTTCACGTAGAGAACAAGAAGGGATGCACAACTTATTTTCTTTAAACAAAAAGCCTTCATGCCTGAAAAACTTATTGAAAGCTTACTTTTCACACACCATGAACACATTTGCAAAATCACTATCAAATGCATACAACTCCTTAAAAAACTCAAAACCCATGATTTTAGAATCTAAAGTGGTAAGGAGAGTATACCTTCGCGATAATGCATCGGCCACAATATTCTCTATACCTTTCTTATAACGCACAACATATGGAAATGTTTCAATGAATGCAATCCATTTTGCATACCTTTTGTGAAGACTTTTCTTTTGTCCCTTCAAGTACTTAAGGGATTCATGATCAATGTGAATCACAAACTCCTTAGGCATGAGATAATGTTGCCATGTCTCCAAATCCCTCACAACAGCATACAGTTCCTTGTCATAAGTTGGATAATTTAGCATTGCACCATTAATTTTTCACTAAAGTACGCAATGGGACGTCCTCCTTGAAGCAAAACAACACCTATTCCAACTCCCGAAGCATCACATTCAATCACAAAAGTGTTAGAAAAATCAGGTAATGCTAAAACAGGAGAATTGGTGATGAGAACCTGTCCAAGGACCGAGATGACGAAGATCCATTAAGGTGGAAGATCGGACCTATCACAAGATCAAAATCCAAGATGTTCCAAGATGCTCTCAATGGAATGATTAAATATTGTCGGAATCAAGCTCCCGTTTGTTTGCAAAACAACCAAGCACGCTTCCTAATATTGATCCAAGTTTAAAAATAATATTAGTCCAAGTTTTGGTGCCCAAGTTCTCACTTTAATCCACAAAAGCCCGAAAATAAATAAAATTCGGCCAAGCCCAATTTGAGTGAAATAAAAGCCCACTTCAACCTTAGCCTTTTTCCTATATTTTCAAGAATAAAAAAGGTCCAAAATATGTCCTTAGCCATGTTCATGAATCTGCCCATAAAGGTGTCCATGTTAATGAACTTGTCAAAGATTAAATTCAAGGCATTTTGAAGGTTTTCTCAACATTATGGCCATTTACTTGGAGGAGATAAAGGGATAGAAGTTACTTCATGATTAATACCTTCTAGAAGCTTCAAGTGGTGAAATGTCAATCATGCCCTTTTGATAAGTAGTCTTGCATATTTGATAGCTTATCGTGATAGCTTGTGCTACTTATCTAGATAAGTAGTTGGTCTTATATTTTCTCCTATAAATAGGAACTCAATGTAACCATTTCAATCATCCTTCATTTTGAGTAAAATTGTGAGTTTTTAACTCTTATTGTTCCTTACGAACTTTTAGAACTTATCGAGTGTTTTAGCTTGTGGCGTTCGAAATTTATCAATCAACTTGGTGGGGTTGATTGTGGCGTTCTCTATACCAAAGTTCTTGCCTCGTATATAGGCAACGGGTCGCGGTTCCACTTATACCAAGATTCTTGTCTCGTTTATAGACAACGGGTCGCGGTCCTATCCAATTTACTTGAAACAACCACTAGAATGATCGGGCGGTCGTGATCTATCACACCTTCATCGGGTGAGATCACATCATTTGGTATCAGAGACAGGTTCTATTGGTTTGTTTTCTACTTTATATTTCCTTCGTATCATCTTTTACTTTCTTTCTCTTCGTCATTTCATTTTTAATTTCTTCTCTTCATCCTTGCATTGTGGTTCATGTTTGTAGTGGATCTTGTCAAAAATTGACTTGGTTGCTACTAATTGATTTTTTCGGAGATCATACGAGTTCTTTAGGCTTTTTTTTTGTTTATTCTTACTTTGCATCATTTGTTCCTAAAAACAAAAAGAAGCAAAAAAAAAGGAAAGAAAAGCAAAAAAAAAAAAAAGGAAGAAAAAGAAATCGCAAAAAAAGTAAAAAAAAAAGATAAAAAAAAGGGTAAAAAAACGCAAAAGAAAAGACAAAAAAAAGGAACGCAAAGTAAATTATTATTCTTGTTAGTTTTCTTTATTTTCATTTCCTTTTGTATTTACCTTTACGTACTACTAGCATTGTTCATCTTGTTATATTTGGTTTTGTCAAATCTCTTCTTAAAGTTGTTTGGTATGTTTTGAATTCCTCAAGGCCACAAGCCCACTTGATTTTGATTTCTTTTAGTTTGTTTTGAACTCTAAGAGTTAAAAAGAGTGGTAAAAGGTGGTGTGGTAAGATCATTAGGGGGTAAAAGCCATGTACAACATACACGAGTGAACATAATTTTGAGTGAAACACGTAAGAGAGTGCAGGGAGGAAATAATATTTTTATTGTTATTACTTTTTGTCTTCTATTTTGCAGCAAAAAAAATGGCGGATGAGCAACCTCCTCCTAATCTTCAAGTTCAAGCCATGATGGAGGAAATGCGACGATTGATGAGAACGAAATACAACCAAATTCATGAAAGAATGGACCGACTGGAGACTGAAAGACCACAACTTATCCGCACGCCATCACAAGTTTCTTATGAAAATCATGACGACGATGGAGGAAGAGACGGATGGGAATCTGAAAGAAGAGCTCCTCGACGAAGGCCCCGAAGAGACAACAATTTGAATCTATCAAGATGAAAATTCCATCGTTTCAAGGAAAGTCAGATCCGTAAGCCCACATCGATTGGGAGACTAAAATGGAGTTCAATTTTGATTGCCATGACTACTCCAATCGTAAAAAGGTAAAACTCGTCGTTGTTGAATTTTCTGATTATGCACTAACATGGTGGGGTCAACTTGTGATTAGCAGGCGAAGAAACGAAGAAAGACCCTTTGATGCATGGGAAGAAATGAAAAGGGTCATGAGACCATGTTTTGTACCAAGTCACTATTATCGTGACCTTCACAATAAGCTCCAAGGCTTGAAACTAGGAAGTAAGTCTGTTGATGATTATTTCAAGGAAATGGAGGTTACCATGATCCGAGCCAACATTCAAGAGGATCGAGAAGCAACCATGGCCAGATTGTTAAATGGCCTCAATTATGAAATTCGTGATCGTGTTGAGATGCACCATTATGTGTAGATTGAAGACATGGTCCACATGGCGGTTAAAATTGAAAAGCAACTCAAGAGAGGGGGTGGATCAAGAACGAATACCTGGCAGGCGGGTAGCTCCAAAAAGCCTGAAAGTTCATCATCTTTTAATCCCAAATCTGGTCCAAAACCAACAAGCCCTTCCAAGGAGAAAGGTCATTCTGGTGCTCCTAAAACTCGTGACATAAAATGTTTTAAGTGTCTTGGCAGGGGTCACATTGCAAGTCAATGTCTAAATAAGCTTGTAATGGTGCTTAGAGAAGATGGAGAAATTGAAACAGATTCTTCAGAATCATCACAAGAAGACACGGATGGTGAAGAAGAGTTGGTTGTAGAAGGAGAATTGTTGGTTGCAAGGCGAGCCTTAAGCACTCTTTCCAAGGAAGAAGATGATGCACAAAGGGAAAACCTCTTTCACACTCGGTGTTATGTTCAAGGCAAGGTATGTAGTGTTATCATTGATGGTGGGAGTTGTACTAATGTGGCTAGTGTTTCCATGGTTGAAAAGCTAGGATTGCCGACGATGAAGCATCAAAATCCATATAAACTCCAATGGCTTAATGATAGTGGTGAGGTGCGTGTGACGAAACAAGTGTTGGTATCATTTCGCATTGGTAAGTATGAAGACGAGGTGTTGTGTGATGTGGTACCTATGCAAGCAAGTCATTTGCTACTTGGTAGGCCATGGCAATACGATCGGCATGTGAAACATGATGGCTTCACCAACAAGTACACTCTTGTTCATAAAACCAAAGCCATAACTCTTGTGCCGATGTCACCGAGTCAAGTTTATGAAGATCAAGTCCGACTTCAAAGGAATGTGAAAAACAAAGAAGGTGATCCTAATGAAAATAATGAACACAAAAAAGGTACAAATGAAAAACAAAAGGATAAGAAAACATTTGTGGGTGAAAAGGAAAGTCAATATTGTGCATTTGCAAGATGGAGTGAATTATAGGAAGCCTTGAATTCGTAGATGTCTTTTGTGCTTCTTTTGATCAAAGAAGCTTATTTAATCACAAATGATTTGGCCGGTATTCTCCCGAGCAAAATTAAATCTCTTTTGCAGGAATTTGAAGACTTGTTTCCCGAGGAAATTCCCAAAGGATTGCCACCAATTTGCAGGATCGAACACCAAATTGACTTTGTTCCAGGATCTTCCATTCCAAACAAGTCGGCGTATAGAACAAATCCGGAAGAAACCAAAGAGTTGCAAAGGCAAGTTAAGGAATTACTTGAGAAAGGATGGATTCGAGAAGCATGAGTCTGTGTGCGGTTCCCGTATTGCTGGTACCTAACAAGGATGGATCATGGAGGATGTGTGTAGATTGTCGTGCGATCAACAATATCATGGTAAAGTATCGCCATCCAATCCCTCGATTAGATGATATGCTTGATGAATTGTATGGCACAAAGTTGTTTTCAAAGATTTATCTAAAGAGCGGGTATCACCAAATTCGCATGAATGATGGTGACGAATGGAAAACAGCTTTCAAAACAAAGCATGGTTTATATGAATGGTTAGTTATTCCTTTCGGGTTACTAATGCTCCAAGTACGTTCATGAGTTTAATGAACCATGTTTTGCGTGATTTTATTGGGAAATTTGTGGTCGTTTACTTTGATGATATTGTGATTTATTCTAAGAGTTTGAATGATCATCTTGAGCATCTAACGTGTGTTTTGAGTGTGCTTAGGAAGGAACAGCTTTATGCGAACTGGAAGAAGTGCACTTTTTGTACCGACCACATTGTATTTCTTGGATATGTGGTTACTTCTCATTGAATATCTGTTGATGAAGAAAAGGTAAAGGCTATTCAAGATTGGCCAACTCCAAAGAGCATAAGTGATGTGAGGAGTTTTCATGGTCTTGCAAGTTTTTATCGCCGATTTGTGAAAAACTTTAGCACCTTCGCATCACCACTCACCGAAGTGATTAAAAAGAATGTTGGTTTTAAATGGGGCAAAGAGCAAGAGCAAGCTTTTGAAAAACTGATGTTTCATTTAACTCATGCTCCTTTGCTTTCTTTGCCAAATTTTGATAAAACTTTTGAGATTGAGTGTGATGCATCGGGTGTTGGAATTGGTGCGGTTTTAATGCAAGAAGGAAAACCATTGGCATATTTTAGTGAAAAGTTAAGTGGTGCAACTTTAAACTATCCCACATATGACAAAGAGATGTATGCCTTGGTTCGAGCACTAAAAACTTGGCAACACTATTTGTGGACCAAGGAGTTTGTCATTCATTCTGATCATGAGTCCTTGAAGTTTCTAAAAGGACAACAAAAGCTCAACAAGAGACATGCTAGGTGGATGGAGTTTCTTGAGACATTTCCATATGTCATCCGATTCAAGAAACGTAAGGAAAATATTGTGGATGATGCACTTTCACGAAGGTACTCTTTACTCTCTTCTCTTGACTTTAAAATTATGGGTTTTGAACAAATCAAAGAGTTGTATGATGAAGATGTGGATTTTGGTATGATTTTTCAAAGTTGTGAAAAGGGCTCTTTTGAAAAGTTTTTCATACATGATGGGTTTTTGTTCAAATAATCAAAGCTTTGCATTCCAAACACTTCTTTACGTGAACTTTTGGTTTGGGAGGCACATAGTTGAGGCCTTATGGGTCATTTTGGTGTGGCAAAAACATTGAATATTTTGCAGGAACATTTCTTTTGGCCAAAAATGAAAGTTTATGTTGGAAAAGTTTGTGAAAAGTGCATTGTTTGTAAACAAGCCAAATTAAAGGTTCAACCTCATGGTTTATACACTCCTCTGCCTATACCAAGTGAACCGTGGGTTGATCTTTCTATGGATTTTGTGTTGGGATTGCCAAGAACTAAAAATGGCAAAGATTCGATATTTGTGGTTGTTGATCGGTTTACGAAAATGGTGCATTTCATTCCATGTAATCGAACCAATGATGCCTCACATATTTCAGATTTGTTTTTCAAAGAAGTGGTTAGATTGAATGGCATGCCAAGAACTATTGTCTCGGATCGGGACACAAAGTTTTTAAGTTACTTTTGGAAAACGTTGTGAGGAAAATTGGGAACAAAGCTTTTGTTTTCTACAACTTGTCATCCCCAAACGGATGGACAAACTGAAGTTGTCAATCGTACACTTGGTACTTTATTGAGATCAATAGTGGGAAGAAATGTGAAAACTTGGGAGCAATGCTTCCCATGTTGAGTTTGCATATAATCGAAATGTGCATTCTGCTACTAAGTTTTCACCTTTCGATGTTGTGTAAGAATTTAAGCCATTAACTCCTATGGACTTTACTCCTTTGCCTGTGAATCAGCATTTGAATTTAGATGGCAAGAAGAAGGCGGAATTTGTCAAGCAAATCCATGAGCAGGCAAAACACAACATTGAAGAGCGCACCAAGAAGTATGAACAACAAGCAAACAAGGGAAAAAGAAAGATTGTCTTTGAACCAGGAGATTGGGTATGGCTTCATTTGCGGAAGGAACGGTTTCCAACAAAACGGAAGTCAAAGTTAATGCCAAGAGGAGATGGACCATTTCAAGTGTTGCAGAAAATCAATGACAATGCTTACAAACTTGATATTCCAGATGAGTATAATGTTCATGATGTTTTTAATGTAACTGACTTGACTCTGTTTGATGCAGGTGAAGATTTGAGGACAAATCACTTTCAAGAGGAGGGGAATGATGAGAACCTGTCAGAGGACCAAGATGAAGAAGATCCGTTAAGGTGGAAGATCGGACCTATCACAATATCAAAACCAAGATGTTCCAGGATACTCTCAATGGAATGATTAAATATTGTCGGTATCAAGCTCCCGTTTGTTCGCAAAACAACCAAGCACGCTTCCTAATGTTGATCCAAGTTGAACACTAATATTAGTCCATGTTTTGGAGCCCAAGTTCTCACTTTAATCCACAAAAGCCTAAAAATAAATAAAATTCGGCCAAACCCACTCATGTGCATTGTTTTGGCCATAACTTCCTCATTTTAAGCCCAATTTGAGTGAAATAAATGCCCACTTCAACCTTAGCCTGAATAAAAAAAAGCCAAAAATATGTCCTTAGCCACGTCCATGAATCTGCCCATAAAGGTGTCCATGTTAATGAACTTGTCAAAGATTAAATTCAAGGCATTTTGAAGGTTTTCTCAACATTATGGCCATTTACTTGGAGGAGATAAAGGGATAGAAGTTACTTGCATGATTAATACCTACTAGAAGCTTCAAGTGCTGAAATGTCAATAATGCCCTTTTGATAAGTAGTCTTGCTTATTTGATACCTTATCGTGATAGCTTTTGCAACTTATCTAGATAAGTAGTTGGTCTTATATTTTCTCCTATAAATAGGCACTCAATGTAACCATTTCAATCATCCTTCATTTTGAGTAAAATTGTGAGTTTTTAACTCTAATTGTTCCTTACGAACTTTTAGAGCTTATCGAGTATTTTAGCTTGTGGCGTTCGAAACTTATCAATCAACTTGGTGGGGTTGATTCTGGCGTTCTCTATACCAAAGTTCTTGCCTCGTATATAGGCAACGGGTCGCGGTTCCACTTATACCAAGGTTCTTGTCTCGTTTATAGACAACGGGTCGTGGTCCTATCCAATTTACTTGAAACAACCATTAGAACGATCGGGCAGTCGTGATCTATCACACCTTCATCGGGTGAGATCACATCAATTGGTTAGATCACGTTTCAATTGCTCGAGAGCCTTTTGTTGCTTGTCTCCCCACCCAAACATAACGTTCTTTTTCACCAAATCGTTTAGAGGAGAAGCTTTTGATGAAAAATCTTTGACAAACCTTCGATAGAAACTAGCAAGTCCATGAAAAGATCTTACCTCTGAAACATTGTTTGGAATAGGCCAGTCAAGAATAGCCTTCAACTTTGACTCATCAACACGCAAATCATTTTTACCAACAACATATCCAAGAAAAACAACTTCTTTGACACAAAATGTACACTTTTTTAAATATGCAAACAACTTTTGCACACGTAAGGTAGCAAGAACAAGTTTAAGATGCTCGACATGAACATGCATGCTTCGACTATAATCAAAATGTCATCGAAAGACACGCCAAGAAACTTTCCAATGAAGTCTCTCAAAACATGATTCATAAGCCTCATAAAAGTGCTTGGTGAATTAGTTAAACCAAAAGGCATAACTAACCATTCATAAAGACCAAACTTTGTTTTGGAAGCAGTTTTCCATTCATCACCTTCCTTGATTCTTATTTGATGATATCCAGATTTAAGATCATGTTTTGAAAATATCTTAGCACCATGTAATTTATCAAGCATGTCATCTAATCTTGGAATGGGGTGACGATACTTGATAGTTATTTTGTTCACAGCCCTACAATCAATGCACATACGTCAAGTGCCATCTTTTTTTGGAACTAAGATGACTGGCACGGCACAAGGGCTAAGGGATTCACAAATGATACCTTTTCCTAGCAACTCACCAACTTGTTTCTAAAGCTCCTTTGTTTCTTCCGGATTTGCTCTATATGTCGGTCTATTCAGAATTGTTGCACCGGGCATCAAATCAATTTGATGTTCTATACCACGAATCGGTGGCAATCCATCTGGTACATCTTCAAGGAACACATCTGTAAAATCATTTAAAACAGAAACAACTTCCAAGGGCAAAGTGTCAGATGAATCGTTAGTAGATAAACAAGCCTCTTGGTACAAAAGTACAAAAAGAAGTTTGTGAGAAGATAAAGCCCTATCTACATCTCTCATGCTTGCAAACAATGCGCCTTTTGTCTCACTTGCTTTTGGCTTTTCACTTTTGATGAAAAATACATTTTGGATATTTCTACCATATAATGTTGCAATTCTACAACATCTGAGATTTCTTTACGAAGACCTCCTAAAAAAACCTTGCCATGATAGCTTCGGGATCTTCATCAACATTTGCCCTTGTCATGGCTATTTCCATCTCTTGGTAGTATTCCTCCACACTTCTTGAACCTTAACTTATGCCTTTGAGTCAATTGTAAAGATCACGGTAGTAATGAGGTGGAACAAAATGTCTCCTCATCACAACCTTCATTTCATCCCATGTTTCAATAGGCCGCTCCCCATTTCTTCTTCTAAACAAAACCAACTTATCCCACCACGTTAAAGCATAACCATAAAATTCAACGGATTCGAGTTTTACCTTTTTATCTTCGGAGTAGTTATGGATCCCAAAAATATTTTCCACCTTTGATTCCCACTCTAGATACGCCTCCGGATCATTCTTACCTTGGAAAGAAGGAATCTTCATTTTGATGCTGCCAAGGTTACTGTCAATTCTATTTTGATTTCTTCGGTTTTTGTTGGATGTTTCGGCTCCATCACTATTGCTTTCATTATGAATCGACACCTCCAAACGATCCATTCGCTCTATCATAGTTTCCATCATTTTGTTGAATGGTCCCAACAAATATTTTCTCCAAGCCTTTTGTTCCAAGGTTTCTTTTACTCCTTCCATGTTGATAAAAACAAACAAAATTGAAAAAAAAAATTGTTAATCCTCACACTCTTCCCCCCGAATTTGTTTCGCAATTCTATACTACACACCCAAGTGTATCACTCTTAAAATTTAGGCTTTTATTTTATATGTGTCACTGTTGATTTTTTACGACTCGAATTCCCTCACTTCCATAGTTCTAGTGAGAAAAAAATTCAACCCTTACAAGGTGCTCAAACAATAAAACACTTGGCAGGAAACAAATATGAAGAGATTATGAAGAAGATAAAAAGAGATTATGGAGAAGATTAGAAACAAAAGAAGATAGCGGAAATGATGTAAACAAACCTTTGAATGGCCTACATATAGAGCCTTTTTTTCCGGATACCTTTCCTTTTTGAGGATTTTTTGTTGTTTTTGTTTTTGACGTTTTTTGGCTGTTTTTTTTACACTTTTTTTCTTTTCTTTATACTATTAGATAATAAGAACTAATGGTAAGACGCAGAAATGAAGAACATTAAATAAAAAGCTATGATTGTACTTTTTATAACAAAAAGTAAGCACAGAATAACAAGCAAAATAAAAGGAAATTATCAAACAAGGAGACTTAGCTCAGATACCAAATGATATGAAATCTTCGTAGAAGAGTTCACAATTTTATCGGATCATCCTTGATGATCTTTCTCCAAGAACCCAACCCCTTACTAGTATGAATTCAACAATATTGGATATATGAATCCAACACCTTTGAATTACAACAGAAGCAAGTAATCGAAGTTATATGAAACACAACAACTAAGCGGAAGAATAGTTAGTTGTAGCCAAGTGAGGATTGCAAGCACAATTAGTCTTGCAAGACCCAAATGAGTTCAATCATCAGAACTACAAGCGAATGGAAAAATCTCACAATATAATTTGATTTGAAAATGTGTTGATTACAACCTTGAAAGATTATAGGAAAAAGATGACGTTTGAAACTACCCATACTTATTACATAAAGACTTTTCATTTATCCAAAATTAATTAAAAAAAAAAGCCTTAATCTTTTACTAGCTTAATCTAGAAGATTCTATAAAAAGCTAGACAATTTATCTAAATGGGCCATGAAGACATAAAATCCACACTTTATAAAGCAAGCCCAAGAACACTAAGATGGTTTATTAACTTTGGCTGGTAGCCTTGGGTCTTCAATAATTCTTTGGCATGGGCCGAGGCTATTATTTGATTGAGACTTTCTTGCATCTTCTTTTTTCTCGAACGTGTCATTGGTCCATGCATTTCTTCAAGTGGCTCCTTTGTCAAAACTCCAGGTCAATCTTTAATTCGTCACCGCTTATCTTTATTTTGTTGATTATTGGAGTTTCATCATTCCCTCCCGCTTTGGAAGGATTCGTCCTCGAATACGTGCCTACATCAAAAGGAGATAAGTCAGAAACATTAAAAGTCGCACTCACACCAAACTCTCCTGGTAAATCAATTTTGTAGGCATTATCATTAACACGAGCTATCACTTGGAAGGGTCCATCACCATGGGGATGCTACTTTCTACGTCTTGAAGATGAAAATCTTTCAAGCCCGATTTGAGTCAAATAAAAGCCCAATGAAATCTAAGACTTTTCCCTATCTTTTCAAGAAGAATAAAGCCCAATAAAGGACTATTTGCCATGTCCAAAATTTGTACAAAAGAGTGTCCATGTTCAATGCACATGTCAAGATTAATTACAAGGTAATTTGAAAGTCTTCTCTTCATTTCAAGACATTTTGAAGGTCATGGCCATTTACTTGGAGGATACTAAGGGTTTTGAAAGATACAATGAGCCAAGACACATTATAGATGATTCAAGTAGTGAAATGTCAAGAAGGCCCTTTTGATAAGTGGTTTTGCTTATTTGATCGCCTATCGTGATAGCTTTTCTTACTTATCTAGATGGTTGGTTTTTCTTATATTTTTGTCTATAAATAGTGGCCAAAGTATTCATTTGTAATCATTCTTCATTTGAGTAATACCGTGAGTTGTTAAATCTTCTTGTTCCTTACGAACTTTTAGAACTTATCAAGTATTCTAGCTTGTGGCGTTCGAAACTTATCAATCAACTTGGCGGGTTGGTTGTGACGTTTTCTTATACCAAGGTTCTTGCCTCTTTATAGGCAACAGGTCGCGGTTTAACCATTTATACCAAGGTTCTTGCCTCGTTTATAGGCAACGGGTCGTGGTTCTATCCATTTATCATAATATTCAATAGAACGATCGGGCAACTCGTGATCAATCTCATACTCATCGGGTGAGCCTCTTTAAATTTTAAACCTCATCTATAGTAGCCTACCATTTGATTAACCCTTCTAGATTCAGACTAACTTCATTAAATTTTAAGATTTCAATCATCAATCCAGTCATTCATTATCTATAGTCATCCCCACGATTCCTTCTTAGCTGTCATACCTGATTCTTTTCGGCGACGACCGTCACCATTGAACAGTTTCTTAAAGTCATCATCATGTCCACAATTAGTCAAATCCACCATCCGATTGGTTAATACGACCACTTAATCTATATGTTCCTCACTTTGTGCCGTAAATCATGGCTCCAATACCCATTCATATGCATGACATCATGCTAGTTCCCTACCCTGTGCACTGATGGCCTTCAACGATACACGTTCGATATCACACACCTCTTTGAATTGAAGAACCTATTCTACAGTAGCCATCCATTCAATTAATCACCACGAATTCTAACTAACTCCATTAAATTCTAAGATTTTAATCGGCATCTGGCCTTTAAATAATTATTGTTTTCCATCATAGTCGCTTACCAGATTCTCTTCAAAACCGAACTGCCACCATTGAACGAGTTTTCAAAGATACCATCATGTCCACAATTAATCAAATACACCATTCGATTGGTTAATTGAAGGATCACTATATGTTCCTCACTTCATGTTGTAATTGTCTCTCCAAATATCATTTATATGCATGACATGTTGATGCCTTACCATGTAGACTGGTGGCCATCAATGATATACGATCTACATCACTCGTCACTTTGAATTCAAAAACCTCTTCTACAAAGCCAGCCATTCAAAAACCCTTTGGGTTTAGGACTAATTCAATCAAATTCTAATATTCCAATCGTCAATTTGGCCTTTCAATAACTATTGTCATATCCACAATCCCATCTTAGCCGATGTAAGACCCGATTTTCACTGAGTCTTAGACAATAGACCCCAGCTAGCAATACAGTTTCAATCATAAACTAAGATAGATTAGTTAAACAATAAGCTATAAATTACATTAGAAGGTAATAATTATGTTGTAAAAAGGTACAAGTTCACTAGTCTATCATCAATATTACAATATGCCAAAGCTTCCGAAACTCCCATGATATCTATCTTCTAATAAGTACCAAAATAGAGGTAAACGTAGTGGTCTAATATGCTTTAAGCTTCAACTTGTAATTCCTAAGAACTTAGTCCAGCTTGTCCATTATCTTTGTCTTCTCCTATAAAAAGATTATCAACAACTGGTAAGCATAGACTAAGTGAGTTTATAGATATAACAGTTTACATTCACATAAAAGCAACGCAGAATATGTGGGTCAAAGCGTGATAATGCAAGGCTACCGCCACCAACCAGACCTAGTGAGACATAGCACCATATATTATGATGATGTCAGTGTGATACGAAACATTGACCCACAAGTTAAATATAACTTGGAATCTTCGTGTAGGATAGAATAGGCGTCAAAGCAGCTGATAATTATAATAATACGAGAACCAACATGCCTAGAGCAAGTCCTTGAACCGTTAGTTACAATAATAACTAAGAACCAAAGGAATACGAGAACGCTACAAGAATGTTCTCACAATCTTGATAAGTATGAAATCAACAAAAAGAACAAAGCTCATAAAGATGAGTACACCTAAAAAAGAAGATATATATTTCTCAAGTGAATGATTTGAAAGTACATAGAAAGCCATCTATTTATAGGCTTGAAAAACCAACTCAAAAGACTTTAATCCGTCTAAACTGGATTAAAATAAGAGACTTTAATCCGTCTAAACTGGATCGTTCTTCATTGGGAAGAGGAACAAGGTCAAGAGGACTCAATGGATTGAATCCGTAAACAACTTCAAAAGGAGAAAAGTTAGTGGCAAAATGAACACTCTTGTGGTAAGCAAACTTTGCAAAAGGCAAACAATATTCCAAGTTCTCAAGTTCTTTGGAATAATCACTCGAAGTAATTGGGACAAGGTTCGATTAACCAATTCTGTTTGCTCATCGGGTTAGGGGTGACTTGTGGTAGAAAACAGAAGTTTGGTACCTAAGATACTCCAAAGAACACGCCATAATTGACTCGGATGCTTGACATCCCTATCACTTACAATGGTTCGCGGTACACCATGCAAACAAACAATCTATTTGAAAAACAAGTCTGCAACATGTGAAGCATCATCAGTCTTCTTACACGCAATGAAGTGTGCCATCTTAGAGAATCAATCAACCTCCACAAACACAGAATCATGACCATTTTTTAGTTCAAGGCAAGCCGATCACAAAGTCCCTGGAGATGTCAACCCATGGTTGCTAAGGAATTGGCAGTGGCATATACAACCCATGAGGCATGGATTTTGATTTGACCTATTTTAATGCCACACATCTTTCACAAATCTTCATAACATCATCTCTCATGTTAGGCCAATAGAAATGTTCCTTCAAAATGTCCAACGTATGAACAACAAATTCCTTAGGCCTTAAGTAATGGTGCCATGTTTGCAAAGATCTAACCAAAGCATAAAGCCCTTTTCATAAGTGGAATAGTTCAATTGACCCCCCTTTAATTTTAGACTAAAATATGCAATTGGTCGACGTTCATGAATCAAAACAGCCCCATTACCCACCCCAAACGCATCAGACTCAAAGCTTATATGGGTGTGGATGCTTCAACGTGTGCAAATTCAACTTCTCAATTACCTCATATTAGTCACAACATTCATACAACTACCACCATCCATAATGAGACTACATACTTTACCTTGCATTAAACATCGCGTATGGAAGATATTTTCTCGTAGTTGTGTGTCTTTCACCTTGGATTGTATGTTTAAACATTTCTTGACCACCAAGAGCTCTCCGTTATCTACCACGGTTTGCTACAAGTCCTCATCATCATCCAAAACATCCTCCTTTTCATTTTCAGACTCTATTTCACCACTTTCATGAAGAATCATAACTTTTTTTGTTTGGGCATTGTGAAGCAATGTGCCCCACACCTAGACAACGAAATCAAATAATTTCACGAGTTCGTGTAGGGGTAGAAATGATACCTTTGCCCATTTCCTGACCTTTTGTGGCATCATCTTGGTTCTTTAAAGGTGCAGAAAAGGTACCTTTAGATGTCTCCCCTTTTAGCTTATGATAATATTGAGAATTAGACGTACTTCCCTTAGAAAAACAATTTCTTCTCCTCAATTGTCTTTCAATTTTCATGGTTGTATGAACCATCTCTTCAAGGTCTATAAAATATTGCAACTACACGACATTAGCAATATCCTGATTCAAGCCACTCAAGAATCTTTCCATTGTTGCTTCCCTATCTTCTTCAATATTTGCTCTAATCATGGCAATCTCCATCTCTTTGTAATAATCCTTCACAGACTTTTCAACCTGATTCAATGATTGTGTTTTGCAATACAAGTCTGGAAAATAGTGAAAGGGATCAAACCTTTTGTAACACCATGCTTTTTTAAATTATGCGTTTATGTTGTTATTTGCTTTCGATGATGTAATTTGTAAATTTAATGAAAATTAATTTCTAAATAATGCAATTAAGTGATGAAACGTATTTAACTAAGTTAGATATATGTTACAAATCATTTAGTTGATCAAGCTTAAAGAAATGAAATAAAAACAAGTTTAGGGGTTAAGTTGTGTATTTAACAAACTTGAGAAAATATATATACCCAAATTGATAATAATTGCTCATTTCACCAAGCATTTCTGATGGAACTCCAATAATCAACAAAATAAAGATAAGCGGAGACGAAATAAAGGTTGACGATGGAGTTTTGACAAAGGAGCCACTTGAAGAAATGCATGGACCAATGACACGTTTGAGAAAAAAGAAGATGCAAAAAAGTCTCAATCAAATAATTGCATCGGCCCATGCCAAAGAATTATTGAAGACCCAAGGCTACAAGCCCAAGTTAATAAACCATCTTAGTGTTGTTCGGCTTGCTTTATAAAGTGTGGATTTTATGTCTTCATGGCCCATTTTGATAAATTGTCTAGCTTTTTATGGAATCTTCTAGATTAAGCAAGTAAAAAGATTAAAGGTTATTTTAATTAATTTAGGATGAATGAAAAGTCTTTATGTAATAAGTATGGGTAGTTTCAAATGTCATCTTTTCCCTATAAATAGCTGATCTTTCAAGGTTGTAATCAACACATTTTCAAATCAAATCATATTGTGAGATTTTTTCTTTCTCTTGTAGTTCTCGTGATTGAACTCATTTGGGTCTTGCAAGACTAATTTTACTTGCAATTCTCACTTGGCTACAACTAAGTATTCTTTCGCTTAGTTTTTGTGTTTCGTATAACTTCGATTACTTGCTTCCGTTGTAATTCAAAGGTGTTGGATTCGTATATCCAATATTGTTGAATTCATACTAGTAAGGGGTTGGGTTCTTGGAAGAAAGATCATCAAGGACGATCCGATAAAATTGTGAACTCTTCTACGAAGATTTCATATCATTTGGTATAAGAGCTAAGTCTCCTTGTTTGACCATTTCCTTTTATTTTGCTTGTTGTTCTGTGCTTACTTTTTGTTTAAAGAATGTAGAATCATAGCTTTCTACTTAATGTTCTTCATTTTCGCGTCTTACCATTAGTTCTTATTATCTAATAGTATAAAGGAAAGAAAAAAAAGTGTAAAAAAAACAGCCAAAAAAAGGCAAAAAAAAAAAACAAAAAAATTCCTCAAAAAGGAAAGATATCCGCAAAAAAAGGCTCTATTTGTAGGCCATTCAAATGTTTGTTTACATCATTTCTGCTATCTTCTTTTGTTTCTAATCTTCTCCATAATCTCTTCATATGTCTTTTTTTTAAGCTTCTCCATAATCTCTTCATATTTGTTTCCTGCCAAGTGTTTTATTCTTTGAGCACCTTGTAAGGGTTGAATTTGTTCTCATTAGAACTACGAAAGTGAGGGAATTCGAGTCGTAAAAAGAAGCAAGAGTGGCACATCTAAAATAAAAGCGTAATTTTAAGAGTGATACACTTGGGGTGTGTAGTATTGAATTGGGAAACAAATTCGGGGGGAAGGGTGTGAGGATTAACAATATTTTTTCAATGTTGTTTGTTTTTATCAACATGGAAGGAGTAAAAGTAACATTGGAACAAAAGGCTTGGAGAGAGCATTTGTTGGGACAATTCAACAAAATGATGGAAAGTATGATGGAGCGAATGGATCGTTTGGAGGTGTCGATTCATAATGAAGGAAATAGTGATGGAGCCGAAACATCCAACAACAACCGAAGAATTCAAAATATAATTGGCAGTAACCTTGCCAGCATCAAAATGAAGATTCCTTCTTTCCAAGGTAAGAATGATCTGGAGGCGTATCTAGAGTGGGAATCAAAGGTGGAAAATATATTTGGGATCCATAACTACTACGAAGATAAAAAGGTAAACTCGCATCCGTTGAATTTTATGGTTATCCTTTAACGTGGTGGGATAAGTTGGTTTTGTCTAGAAGAAGAAATGGGGAGCGGCCTATTGAAAGATGGGATGAAATGAAGGTTGTGATGAGGAGACGTTTTGTTCCACCTCATTACTATCGTGATCTTTACAATCGACTCCAAGCCATAAGTCAAGGTTCAAGAAGCGTGGATGAATACTACCAAGAGATGGAAATAGCCATGACAAGGGCAAATGTTGATGAAGATCCCGAAGCTACCATGGCAAGGTTTTTAGGAGGTCTTCGTAAAGAAATTTCAGATGTGGTAGAATTGCAACATTGTATGGATTTAGAAGAAATGTTACATATGGCTGAAAAGGTTGAAAAGCAACAAAAAAGAAAAGGAAGTTCAAGTAAGTTTTCTTACAACTCTTCTTCTTCCTCTTCTTGGAAAACAAATAGATGGGGGAAAAATGAAGATTTCAAAGAGAAAAAGCATTTTCAAGAGTTTGAATCCAAAAAGTCTTTTTCATCAAAAGGTGACAAGAACACACATTCTTCTTCTTCTCATACTTCATGGTTAACATGCTTCAAATGTTTGGGAAAAGGACATATAGCATCACAATGTCCTAATTCCAAAACTATGATCATGCTTGATGATGGTTCTTGTTTGAGTCAAAGTGAAGATGTAGATGATGGCAAGAATTCAACACCTTTATGTTCCGACGATGAGAATGAGTTAAGGACAATTGAAAGTGGTGATGAACGTGAGGCTCTTGTAACCATGGGGGCTTTGAACATTCAAGCCAAGGAAGAGGATGATCAACAATGCCACAACATCTTACACGATGCCTTATCCATGATAAGGTATGCATGTTGATCATTGATAGTGGGAGCTGTACTAATTGTGCTAGTTCTTATCTTGTAGAGAAGTTGGATTTACAGACAATCAAGCATCCGAAACCATACTGTTTGCAATGGCTTAATGACCATGGAGAAATAAAGGCAAATAAACAAGTGTTGTTGAAATTTTCCATCGAAAAGTATGAAGATGAGGTTTTGTGTGATGTAGTACCAATGACGACGGGGCACATTATTCTTGAATGTCCATGGGAGTATGACCGTAAAACAACTCACGATGGAAGTTCAAATAAGTATCATTTTGTTTTGAAAACTAGAAGTTTCACTCTTGTACCAATGAGTCCACAACAAGTGTTGAAAGAACAAATAAAAATGAGAGAAAAAAAAGGCAAAAAGATGAGAGTTTGAGAAAGCCAAAAGAAAGTGGGGGTGATAAAAACGAAAAAGAAAGAGAGAATAAAGTGTCGAGCGAGAAAAATAAAAGTGAAAAGCCAAAAGCAAGTGAGACAAAAGGTGCTTTGTTTGCAAGCATGAGAGATGTAGATAGGGCTTTATCTTCTCACAAACTTCTTTTTGTACTTTGTACCAAGAGGTTTGTTTATATACTAACGATTTGTCTCACACTTTGCCATTGGAAATTGTTTCTGTTTTAAAGGATTTTACAGATGTGTTCCCTGAGGATGTACCCGGTGGATTGCCACCGATTCGTGGCATAGAACATCAAATTGATTTGATGGCCGGTGCAACAATTCATAATAGACCGACACATAGAGCAAATCCGGAAGAAACAAAGGAGCTTTAGAAACAAGTTGGTGAGTTGCTGGGAAAAGGTATCATTTGTGAATCCCTTAGCCCTTGTGTCATGCCAGTCATCTTAGTTCCAAAAAAATATGGCACTTGGCGTATGTGCATTGATTGTAGGGTTGTGAACAAAATAACTATCAAGTATCGTCACCCCATTCCAAGATTAGATGACATGCTTGATGAATTACATGGTGCTAAGATTTTTTACAAAACTTGATCTTAAATCTGGAAATCACCAAATAAGAATCAAGGAAGGTGATGAATGGAAAACTGCTTTCAAAACAAAGTTTGGTCTTTATGAATGGTTAGATGCCTTTCGGTTTAACTAATGCACCAAGCACTTTTATGAGGCTTATGAATCATGTTTTGAGAGACTTCATGAAGGTTTGTTGTCGTGTATTTCAATGACATTTTGATTTATAGTCGAAGCATGCATGTTCATGTCGAGCATCTTAAACTTGTTCTTGCTACCTTACGTGTGCAAAAGTCGTTTGCAAATTTAAAAAAGTGTACTTTTTGTGTCAAATAAGTTGTTTTTCTTGGATATGTTGTTGGTGAAAATGGTTAGCGTGTTGATGAGTTAAAGTTGAAGGCTATTCTTTATTGGCCTATTCCAAACAATGTTTCAGAGGTAAGATCTTTCATGGACTTGCTAGTTTCTATCAAAGGTTTGTCAAAGATTTTTCATCAAAAGCTTCTCCTCTAAATGATTTGGTGAAAAAGAACTTTAAGTTTGAGTGTAGAGACAAGCAACAAAAGGCTTTCGAGCAATTGAAATGTGATCTAACCAACTCTCCTGTTTTAGCATTACCTGATTTCTAACACTTTTGATATTGAATGTGATTCTTGGGGAGTTGGAATAGGTGCTGTTTTGCTTCAAGGAGGTCGTCCCATTGCGTAATTTAGTGAAAAGCTTAATGGTGCAACGCTAAATTATCCAACTTATGACAAGGAATTGTATGCTGTTGTGAGGGCTTTGGAGACATTGCAACATTATCTCATGCCTAAGGAGTTTGTGATTCACACTGATCATGAATCCCTCAAGTACTTGAAGGGACTGCATTCATTGAAACATTTCCATATGTTGTGCGTTATAAGAAAAGTAAAGAAAATATTGTGGCTGATGCATTATCGCGAAGGCACAGATTCGAGGGCGAATCCTTCCAAAGCGGGAGGGTATGATGGAACTCCAATAATCAACAAAATAAAGATAAGCGGAGACGAATTAAAGATTGACGATGGAGTTTTGACAAAGGAGCCACTTGAAGAAATGCATGGACCAATGACCCGTTTGAGAAAAAAGAAGATGCAAGAAAGTCTCAATCAAATAATTGCCTCGGCCCATACCAAAGAATTATTGAAGACCCAAGGCTACAAACCCAAGTTAATAAACCATCTTAGTGTTGTTGGGCTTGCTATATAAAGTGTGCATTTTGTGTCTTCATGGCCCATTTTGATAAATTGTCTAGCTTTTTATGCAATCTTCTAGATTAAGCTAGGAAAAAGATTAAGGGTTATTTTAATTAATTTAGGATGAATGAAAAGTCTTTATGTAATAAGTATGGGTAGTTTCAAAGGTCATCTTTTCCCTATAAATAGGTGATCTTTCAAGGTTGTAATCATCAAATTTTCAAATCAAATCATATTGTGAGGTTTTTCCTTTCACTTGTAGTTCTCGTGATTGAACTCATTTGGGTCTTGCAAGACTAATTGTGCTTACAATTCTCACTTGGCTACGACTAAGTATTCTTCCGCTTAGTTGTTGTGTTTCATATAACTTCGATTACTTGCTTCCGTTGTAATTCAAAGGTGTTGGATTCATATATCCAATGTTGTCGAATTCATACTAGTAAGGGGTTGGGTTCTTGGAAGAAAGATCATTAAGGACGATCCGATAAAATTATGAACTCTTCTACGAAAAATTCATATCAATTTCTTTGCTCACTCTCTCAATTTTCCACGGTTTCTTCATCTTCACAAACAAGAACCATAAAAATTGTTCAACAAAAACAAGATTAAAGCCAAGAAAATTTCATCAAAGACATCAAGTATCAAGATTCTACCGGATTTCAAGGTAAATCCAAAGGCAAGTTGTTTAATTGGTTCTAATAAAGTTTATGGTTCTTGGGTTACCAAGAACAAAAATAGATTTCAAAACATTAGAAATTAAACCAAATCTAGTGTTATGAAGTTGAAATTAAAAAGCATGCATGTTATATTTATGTGTTTAAATGAGTGTATGTTTTGTGTATCGTGAATGTTTGTTTGCATGAAGGGAGTACTGAAACGCTCATGGGTTTCGGTAATACTGAAGCCAAGGAGGAGCATTTGGCCTTTGGCCATGAATTGGATTTGAGTCAAGGTGTTTTTGTTCATCATTTTGAGCTTTAAACCACCTTCAACCTCCCTAATGCAGCTGCTGAAGCAAAATAAGACAGATTGCAAAAGTTTGAATGTGTTTGTATGAAGTTAATACCGAAACCAATAGGTTTCGGTAATGCTAAAATATTGAAACCCACATAATGATATTGAAACCTATAGAAACTAAGTAAGTACTGAAACTTGAAAACCCTTGAAACCCCTACAGAAACCCAAGTGATTACCGAAACAAGGTGGGTACCGAAACACTAATACTGAAACAATCCTCATTACCAAAACCTTTAGAAGGTTTCGGTACTTTCTACCGAAACTATGAACTTGATGCTGAAACCCCTAAAATACCAAAAGCTATAGAAACTAATGAAGGTACTGAAACCTTGATGAAGTACTGAAACTATATGAAAACTACCGAAACCTTCAAGGTTTCGGTATTGTTGAAACAGAAACAGTAATTTTATAAATTCATGGTCTCATGTATGTGTATCAGGTGTGTTTAGTGTACATGTGCATGTGTGTTGTACGTGTTATATAAATATATATATATATATATATATATATATATATATATATATATATATATATATGTGTGTGTGTGTGTGTGTGTGTGTGTGTGAATGTATATATAATGGCATTCTTAAGTACAATTAAGTGGTCAATGACCAAACTTAATTGTATCCAAAAGCTACAATATATTTAGCAAGAAAATTATGGTTTAGGGTCTTTGGATTTTAAGCTAGCTTTACTCATTTACTATGTACTCTGTAATATTAAATTACAGACACTTCACTGCACGCCAGATATTAAATTAAAGCATAAAATTCGGCAAGAGGCAAAGCCAGTGCCATATTAAAGCCTAATTAAAAGTGTCAAAGCTCAGATAGCTGACTTCCAAGTCAGTTAAGCAAAGCCAAAGCCAAAAGCTAAAAATTTAAAGCCTAGATAACCAAACGCAAGCGTTTCAGAGCAATATAAAGCATAGAAAAGCCAGTGCAAGCATAGTAGTACTGTGAGTAACAGTTGTTCATGTCTACATGTATTTTACGTAATTGAGACATGATTTGCTTCTATATGCTTTCTTTGGACTTCAATAGAACTTTTGTGAGCGAAGGCGAACACTGTGGTACAAGTGGTGCCCAGCTTAGCCGGATCTTACATCTGATCTATTAATATGCATGTGTTTGTTGCTTTCTTCTTATCTTTCAGCATATTATACAGCAAGACTTGTTATGCGTTTCTTTGTGCATTCATAAACATTTTACATTACAGCAAGCAATTCTGATGCACACCACTCACTATCCCCAAGCATTTATGCGGGTAGCTATCCCCGTATCACAGATTGATCATCTGTCAGCGGTAACCCTAGTGGTGGCATCTCCTTTTCAGCGTGTAATGTCTCAATTTGAGCATTTACTCATTTATGGTATTAATAATAGCAAGCAAGCTAAGCAAGCAAGCATTATAGCCTTTATAGGCAGCATTCCATATCTTACATGCATCATGAATTTCTGTTAACTCACTAAGCAATTAGCTTACAGTTGCTACTCACAGTTTTACAAGCAAAGGTAAAGAGCAAGCTGGACCATCTGCTTAGGTCTACATTCTGGTCAACCTAGAGGTCTTAGCTCACTTTCAGCTGGTGTATAGTATTGAGCTGCTTTGGGTACTGGTAGCTGCTTTTATTATTATATTGTGATGTAATAGCAACTTAGTTTTTTAACCTTGTAGCGCATCTAGTGCATGACTGTATTGTAACAATTTTTAGATTAGTGCAAGCTTTAGCCTTAATTATGATTATGACAGTTGTTATTTATTCCTGGGATTATGCAAGCATGTCAATAAAGCAAGTATGTGACAGGATGGTATCAGAGCATTAGTTTGAGGGATTCAAGTGTTAGCAATAACACTTGCACTCAAACTCTTAAGCCTATTATTAGCTTTGAATATCTAGGCTTTAATTTGAACTGAGATAGACTATGACTTTGCTTTAGGGTTTGGGCATAATGGGGTAGAATAGGAGTATACCTATTCTTATGCAAGCACTAATTATATTATTTCAAAATATGTCTGGATATGGTGAAGGAAGTGGAGGTGGACTCACTCTTGAACAGATCATGCAAATAATGCAAACCATGCTTAATGAGAACAACGAGAGTCGAGCTAAATTTCAGCAAGACAAGTTTCGTGCTCGTGATGAAGCCGAAACTAGGCGTAGGGAAGAACACCAGAAGAAGATGCATGAAGACACTGGATGCCGAAACGACGACACTGACGAGGAGGAAGCTCCCGTAGTCCCTCCTAAGGGCTGCAACTTTCGATATTTCAAAGCTTGCAGAGCACAAGCTTTCAAGGGTGCTGCAAACTCTATCGAAGCGCTCGAGTGGAATACTGGCACTGTTTGAGGGTGGCGCTGAAGAATCAAAGGTCAGCTTTGCTACTACACTGTTTGAGGGTGGCGCTATTATGTGGTGGAAATCTCAGGAGAACATGCATGGAGCCAACTGGAATAAGTCCTTATCTTGGGACGACTTCAAAGTGATTTTCTTTCGTCAGTATTGCCCGACTGATGAAAAGAAAAATCTGGAAGAGAAGCTGATGTCTCTTACTCATGGAACCAAATCGGTGACTGATTATGAGATTGAATTCACTCGTTTAAGCTTGTTGTCTGACTATCAAGTTGCTACCGAAGAGCGAAAGATCAAGTGCTTCTTAATAGGTCTGCATCCCGAGTATCAGAAGTTCTTGAAGCACCAAAGATACACCAACTATACTGATGTTGTTGAAGCTGCTCGAATTCTCGAGCAGGACTTCATTCGTGCTGAAGGAGTTCCTGTTTCATCTAACAATCCGACATGTCCGTCACCGCCTAAGAAGTCACGCACTAGAAGTTATTCTTGATCTTCATCCAGATATTAACTGCAGCAGTCTCAGTCCCGACAGTTCAGTTCATCATTAACACCGAGAGCTCATTCATATGCAGTACATTCCGAACCGAGGCAGTGTCGCCGTTGCCATAAGTCACACATTGGGAGATGTAATTCCAATGATGTAAGATGATATGTATGCAATAAAATAGGGCATATGATGAGAACCTATCCAAGGACCGGGATGACGAAGATCCATTAAGGTGGAAGTCGGACTCATCACAAGATCAAAATCCAAGATGTTCCAGGATGCTCTCAAGGGAATGATTAAATATTGTCGGAATCAAGCTCCCGTTTGTTCGCAAAACAACCAAGCACGCTTCCTAATATTCATCCAAGTTGAACACTAATATTAGTCCAAGTTTTGGAGCCCAAGTTCTCACTTTAATCCACAAAAGCCCAAAAATAAATAAAATTCGGCCAAGCCCACCCATGTGCATTGTTTTGGACATAACTTCCTCATTTTAAGCCCAATTTGAGTGAAATAAAAGCCCACTTCAACCTTATCCTTTTTCTTATATTTTCAAGAATAAAAAAGGCCCAAAATAAATCCTTAGCCACGTCTATGAATCTGCCCAAAAGGTGTCCATGTTAATTAACTTGTCAAAGATTAAATTCAAGACATTTTGAAGGTTTTCTCAACATTATGGCCATTTACTTGGACGAGATAAAGGGATAGAAGTTACTTGCATGATTAATACCTTCTAGAAGCTTCAAGTGGTGAAATGTCAATAATGCCCTTTTGATAAGTAGTCTTTCTTATTTGATAGCTTATCGTGATAGCTTGTGCAACTTATCTAGATAAGTAGTTGGTCTTATATTTTCTCCTATAAATAGGCACTCAATGTAACCATTTCAATCATCCTTAATTTTGAGTAAAATTGTGAGTTTTTAACTCTTATTGTTCCTTACGAACTTTTAGAACTTATCGAGTGTTTTAGCTTGTGGCGTTCAAAACTTATCAATCAACTTGGTGGGGTTGATTGTGGCGTTCTCTATACAAAAGTTCTTGCCTTGTATATAGGCAACGGGTCGCGGTTCCACTTATACCAAGGTTCTTGTCTCGTTTATAGATAACGGGTCGCGGTCCTATCCAAGTTACTTGAAACAACCATTAGAACGATCGGACAATCGTGATCTATCACACATTCATCGGGTGAGATCACATCATTTGGTATAAGAGCCAACTTCTATTGGTTTGTTTTCTACTTTATATTTCCTTCGTATCATCTTTTACTTTCTTTCTCTTCATCCTTTCATTTTTAATTTCTTCTTTTCATCCTTGCATTGTGGTTCATGTTTGTAGTGGATCTTGTCAAAAATTGACTTGGTTGCTACTAATCGATTTTTTCGGGGATCATACGCGTTCTTTAGTTCTTTAGTTTATTCTTACTTTGCATCATTTGTTCCTAAAAATAAGAAAAAAAAGCAAAAAAAAAAAAAGGAAGAAAAAGAAATCGCAAAAAAAAGTAAAAAAAATTAAAAAAAGGGGTAAAAAATACGCAAAAGAAAAGTAAAAAAAGGAACGCAAAGTAAATTTTTATTCTTGTTAGTTTTCTTTATTTTCATTTCCTTTTCTATTTACCTTTACGTACTACTAGCATTGTTCATCTTGTTATATTTGGTTTTATCAAATCTCTTCTTAAAGTTGTTTGGTATGTTTTGAATTCCTCAAGGCCACAAGCCCACTTGATTTTTATTTCTTTTAGTTTGTTTTGAACTTTAAGAGTTAAATAGAGTGGTAAAAAGCGGTGTGGTAAGATCATTAGAGGGTAAAAGCCAAACAACATACACGAGAATCGAGAGAACACAATTTTGAGTGAAACACGTAAGGGAGTGCGGGGAGGAAATAATATTTTTATTGTTATTACTTTTTGTCTTCTGATTATGCACTAACATGGTGGGTCAACTTGTGATTAGTAGGCGAAGAAACGAAGAAAGACCCATTGATACATGGGAAGAAATGAAAAGGGTCATGAGATGACGTTTTGTACCAAGTCACTATAATCGCGACCTTCACAATAAGCTCCAAGGCTTGAAGCAAGGAAGTAAGTCTGTTGATGATTATTTCAAGGAAATGGAGGTTACCATGATCCGATCTAACATTCAAGAGGATCGAGAAGCTACCATGGTCAGTTTGTTAAATGGCCTCATATGAAATTCGTGATCGTGTTGAGATGCATCATTATGTGGAGATTGAAGACATGGTCCACATGGCGGTTAAAATTGAAAAGCAACTCAAGAGAATGGGTGGATCCAGAACGAATACCTGGAAGGTGGGTAGCTCCAAAAGGCCTGAAAGTTCATCATCTTTTAATCCCAAATCTGGTCCAAAACCAACAAGTCCTTCCAAGGAGAAAGGTAATTCTGATGCTCCTAAAAGTCGTGACATAAAATGTTTTAAGTGTCTTGGCAGGGGTCACATTGCAAGTCAATGTCCAAATAACCTTGTAATGGTGCTTAGAGAAAACGGAGAAATTGAAACAGATTCTTCAGAATCATCACAACAAGACACGGATGGGGAAGAAGAGTTGGCTGTATAAGGAGAATTGTTGGTTGCAAGGCGAGCCTTAAGCACTCTTTCCAAGGAAGAATATGATGCACAAAGGGAAAACCTCTTTCACACTCGGTGTTATGTTCAAGGCAAGGTATGTAGTGTTATCATTGATGGTGGGAGTTGTACTAATGTGGCTAGTGTTTCCATGGTTGAAAAGCTAGGTTTGCCGACAATGAAGCATCAAAAGCCATATAAACTCCAATGGCTTAATGATAGTGGTGAGGTGGGTGTGACGAAACAAGTGTTGGTGTCATTTCGCATTGGTAAGTATGAAGACGAGGTGTTGTGTGATGTGGCCATGGAAATACGATCGGTATGTGAACCATGATGGCTTCACCAACAAGTACACTCTTATTCAAAAAACCAAAGCCATAACTCTTGTGTCGATGTCACCGAGACAAGTTTATGAAGATCAAGTCCGACTTCAAAGGGATGTGAAAAACAAAAAAGGTGAGCCTCATGAAAATAATGAACACAAAAAAGGTTCAAATGGAAAACAAAACGATAAGTAAACATTTGTGGGTGAAAAGGAAAGTCAATATTGTGCATTTGCAAAAAGGAGTGAAAAAAAGGAAGCCTTGAGTTCGGAGATGTCTTTTGTGCTTCTTTTGATCAAAGAAGCTTATTTAGTCACAAATGGTTTGGCCGGTATTCTCCCGAGCAAAATTAAATCTCCTTTGCAGGAATTTGAAGACTTATTTCCCGAGGAAGTTCCCAATGGATTGCCACCAATTCATGGGATCGAACACCAAATTGACTTTGTTCCAGGATCTTCCATTCCAAACAAGCCGGCGTACAGAACAAATCCGGAATAAACCAAAGAGTTGCAAAGGCAAGTTAAGGAATTACTTGAGAAAGGATGGATTGGAGAAAGCATGAGTCCGTGTGCGGTTCCCGTACTGCTGGTACCTAAGAAGGATGGATCATGGAGGATGTGTGTAGATTGTCGTGCCATCAACAATATCACGGTAAAGTATCGCCATCCAATCCCTCGATTAGATGTGTGTAGATTTTCAAAGATTGATCTAAAGAGCGGGTATCATCAAATTCCCATGAATGATGGTGACGAATGGAAAACAGCTTTCAAAACAAAGCATGGTTTATATGAATGGTTAGTTATGCCTTTTGGGTTAACTAATGCTCCAAGTACGTTCATGAGATTAATGAACCATGTTTTGCTTGATTTTATTGGGAAATTTGTGGTCGTTTACTTTGATGATATTTTGATTTATTCTAATAGTTTGAATGATCATCTTGAGCATCTAACGTGTGTTTTGAGTGTGCTTAGGAAGGAACAGCTTTACGCGAACTAGAAGAAGTGCACTTTTTGTACCGACCACATTGTATTTCTTGGATATGTGGTTACTTCTCATGGAATATCTATTGATGAAGAAAAGGTAAAGGCTATTCAAGATTGGCCAACTCCAAAGAGCGTAAGTGATGTGAGGAGTTTTCATGGTCTTGCAAGTTTTTATCGCCGATTTGTGAAAAACTTTAGCACCTTCGCATCACCACTCACCGAAGTGATTAAAAAGAATGTTGGTTTTAAATGGGGCAAAGAGCAAGCTTTTGAAAAACTGAAGTTTCATTTAACTCATGCTCCTTTGCTTTTTTTTACCAAATTTTGATAAAACTTATGAGATTGAGTGTGATGCACCGGGTGTTGGAATTGGTGTGGTTTTAATGCAAGAAGGAAAACCATTGGCATATTTTAGTGAAAAGTTAAGTGGTGCAACTTTAAACTATCCCACATATGACAAAGATATGTATGCCTTGGTTCGAGCACTAAAAACTTGGCAACACTATTTGTGGACCAAGGAGTTTGTGTTTCTAAAAGGACAACAAAAGCTCAATAAGAGACATGCTACGTGGATGGAGTTTCTTGAGACATTTTCATATGTCATCCGATTCAAGAAAGATGGCAAGAAGAAGGCGGAATTT
The DNA here is from genome assembly GCA_020465985.1 of Centrapalus pauciflorus. Classification (NCBI taxonomy): domain Eukaryota; kingdom Viridiplantae; phylum Streptophyta; class Magnoliopsida; order Asterales; family Asteraceae; genus Centrapalus; species Centrapalus pauciflorus. Next base: position 23,666 of record JAANYP010001631.1, on the reverse strand, counting down.
GTCAAGCAAATCCATGAGCAGGCAAAACACAACATTGAAGAGCGCACCAAGAAGTATGAACAACAAGCAAACAAGGGAAAAAGAAACATTATTTTTGAACCAGGAGATTGGGTGTGGCTTCATTTGCGGAAGGAACGGTTTCCAACAAAACGAAACTCTATGTTAATGCCAAGAGGAGATGAACCATTTCAAGTGTTGCAGAAAATCAATGACAATGCTTAAAAACTTGATCTTCCAGATGAGTATAATGTTCATGATGTTTTTAATGTAACTGACTTGACTCTGTTTGATGCAGGTGAAGATTTGAGGACAAATCACTTTCAAGTGGAGGGGAATGATGAGAACCTGTCCAAGGACCGAGATGACGAAGATCCATCAAGGTGGAAGATCGGACATATCACAAGATCAAAATCCAAGATGTTCCAGGATGCTCTCAATGGAATGATTAAATATTGTCGGAATCAAGCTCCCATTTGTTCGCAAAACAACCAAGCACGCTTCCTAATGTAGATCCAAGTTGAACACTAATATTATTCCAAGTTTTGGAGCCCAAGTTCTCACTTTAATCCACAAAAGCCCAAAAATAAATAAAATTCGGCCAAGCCCACCTATATGCATTGTTTTGGCCATAACTTCCTCATATTAAGCCCAATTTGAGTGAAATAAAAGCCGACTTCAACCTTAGCCTTTTTCCTATATTTTCAAGAATAAAAAGGCCCAAAATATATCCTTAGTCACGTCCATGAATCTTCCCAAAAAGGTGTCCATGTTAATTAACTTGTCAAAGGCAAGGCATTTTGAAGGTTTTCTCAACATTATGGCCATTTACTTGGAGGAGATAAAGGGATAGAAGGTACTTGCATGACTAATACCTACTAGAAGCTTCAAGTGGTGAAATGTCAATAATGCCCTTTTGATAAGTAGTCTTGCTTATTTGATAGCTTATGTAACATCCGACACTAAACCAGGTTAGCAATAATGCCCTAATCTGTATTTAATAGCCAATTATAGCCTAATCAGTGGTCATTAGAAATTAATCAAGTGATTAACAAGGTTTATTAGAAAATTCAACTCAATTTGAATCAAATTCATCGGTGCGATGAATCGGGAAATTAATTAATCCGATCGATTTACGATATGAGGGATTAATTCAACTAAGTATATAATTAAATTATGATTAGTGACAGTAATCATACACTAATACAATTACTTAACATTAATTATGCAAGACTAAAACAATTCATTAAAACAATTCATCCATAAGTATTTATAAAATTTCAAGAAAAGGAAAATACAAGAATACATTTCTAAATATATTTATACAAAAAAAAATGGAAATACATGTATATATACATAAGGGCCGGCCTTAAGGCCATAGGCATGTGTTGAATTAGATTTTGACTTTTATTTAAATAATATTACTTTAAACACCATCATTTTGTTAAAAAGTGCACTCAACTTTTGTCTCCCATGTCTTTCATCATTTGAAAGACCAAATTTCTTCTATAAATAGAGAAGTCTTTCATTCATTTTAAACACACCAAAAACCTCTCATTTCTCTCCTATAATATCCGGCCATCATACACACACATCACCAAAATTCTTCATTCAAGTGTTCTTCAAGTGTTCTTAGTGTTCTTCAAGAGTTTTGGTGCATACCTTGCAAGAATTTCAATTTCTACTCAAAATCATCTTCCAAATACATCAAAGTAAATAAATACTAACTTATTTCATCTTATAATTATGTTTATATAAGTCTTGCATAATATATATAATCACCAACAACAACAAGTTACATAAAAACTCAAGTTTATAAGTTTCTAGTTCTTATTTTTAATTTGTTTCTTTAAATGTGCATATGAATACATGAACACATTATAAATATGTTAATATTATGAAAACATGTGTTATATATGTGTTATATAACTTTTATGACTTTTATACAAGTAGTCTTTGAATAAACAACAAGAATCATAAGTTGTTTTAAGTTTATAAACTACGGATTTTCGGCAGAAAATTTATATCGACTTTGAAAAATCATAAGTAATTCATAACTCAACGAAATGAGTTGATTCTTGTCTCAAAAGTTAGATCTATGTCTTAACTATAGATCTGTAATTTTTTAGAATTTATTTTGAAGTTTAAGACCTCCAGAAATTATTTGGGAAACCAAAAGTTTGACAGCTCAAAAATGGCCAACATAGCGTTTCTAACGAGCTTTTTCACCAACCTAAACAACTCGAAAAATGGCCGTTCTTGATTCTAAAAATCCTTTGTATATAGTAGTTTAATGTCTTAGAAAACCAAAGTCTAAAACATTTTGGAGCTTGGTCAAAAACAGCCTCAAAGTAGGCCGAAAAACCTCCGAAAAATCTGGAAAATTATATATATATAAACTTGACGTTTTAAGCAAATTTTATTTATAAACTTGTAATGTTGGGTGATTTAAGACATAAAAATCTATAAATATACATATCATCATATATTAGTGATACTAAGACCTTATTATCATTTAGGACTCGGTTAAACACCTCCGGTTTCATCACCCATCAAACAACGCAAACTTGCATTTTTGCGCATATTTTGCCATCACAAGTTCGGTGAGTTCTCATAGCCCTATTTTCACACTGTTATGTTTTGGGGATGAAATACATGCTTCGTTTTTGTATGGACACGGAAATATTTTCATTTCTATTATGTATTACATATTGGGTTCCATTAGCTCTGATATCATGAACCGTTAATTGCATTTATTTGTAAGCGCGAATATATTGTGGATAGATCTATTGGGAGTCATGTCCCCCACTCGGGTTAGTTGGATCGGCTAACAGCGGGTGCATATATATTCAACAAACGGTATTACGTATGGGAATACTGCACAGAGCAAAAACTTATCTTAAATTAAGCTTCGGTTGCATGATGGTTTATATGTAATACATTACAAGGAATTTATGATTTTATAAATTCAACCTCTATTATTGTTGTCCGTACGAGTCAGATTTACGTGTAAACCTATGAGCTCACCAACAATTTTTGTTGACGTATTTTAGCGTGTATTTTCAGGAAATTAAGGCAAGTATGCCTCGGACGTATTTTACTTTCAAGCTTCCGCATCCATGGAGTCGCATGCATATTCAAATTAACGGAGATTTAGCTGCATTATTTTGGATATTTTAATTATGTAATTAAATCTCTGTATTTTGCGAACTCCATTACTCATATCAGTCTATGTAAAACATTGCTATGCTTTAAAGCTTTAACGATGTATTTTAAAAACGTCCATATAGTGGTCGTTCATTATGATTATGGTTACGCTTCCGCACTCGCCACGCCTCGCTGCCAACCGGGGAGCAGGGTGTGACAGCTTATCGTGATAGCTTGTGCAACTTATCTAGATAAGTAGTTGGTCTTATATTTTCTCCTATAGATAGGCACTCAATGTAACCATTTCAATGATCCTTCATTTTGAGTAAAATTGTGAGTTTTTAACTCTTATTGTTTTTTACGAACTTTTCGAACTTATCGAGCGTTTTAGCTTGTGGCGTTCGAAAGATATCAATCAACTTGGTGGGGTTGATTGGGGCGTTCTCTATACCAAAGTTCTTGCCTCGTATATAGGAAACGGGTCGCGGTTCCACTTATACCAAGGTTCTTGTCTCGTTTATTGATCGTTTATAAAAACTTCTTTGATCTTCTACGCTCGTCCTCTTGTCATTGGGACTTCACGTATTTTCATGACATCTTTGGAATGGCTTGATGATCCTTCTTCACAGTGCCACTCGCTCAGGATTTGGTGTAGAGCAATCCTCAACTTACTAGGCTAGCTACTATTATACACTATATGGGGAGACATCAGAGCAGTCAACCACAAATTCAAGTGAACAGGTGGGATATTGTAATAGTCAGGTCAAAGAATAAGTATATCCAATAGTCGGAGAGAATGTAAATCAGATAAGCCAGTCAATGATAGGAAAATCAACTTATAACAATAACTGAAAAATAGAAGCAATATAATACGTGAGGAAGATATCAATTTGCTATCATGATTCACCGGAGAAAATCTAACCATTGTGTGCAAAGATCTCATTCTAGCTTGAATATAGACTATTACCAAAGCCATTACAACTTACAACAATATGTCTCACTGAAATACAGACATGTACACAGATATATCTATAACTCAGTGTTTACTGTTATGTCTCTCACGTCTTTCAATAGTAAATTATTCTTCCTCTTGAGTTATCCTAGAATCAGATCACTTTACACACTTTCGCTTTCTATTCTTTGATTTTGTCTTTACAGACTCTATAGAATTTAATGATGCTTTGTTTTATTACACAGATCAGATACAGTTGAATCTGTTAAATATTATATAACATTACATATAAACATAAGCTTTCTGGTCTTTCAATGACTTTGCACTATTCAATTGTAGGATTTTGTTGTTATTCATTGTTTTTCGTGGCTTATGTATATGTTTATGATGCTGTTTAGTCTAGTTTTAAACTGAGAAACGTAATGAGAACCCATACACATGTAATGCTTGATTCTATACTTGATGTGATACGAAACATCGACCCACAAGTTATATGTAACTTGGAACCTTCGTATAAGATAGAATAGGCGTGAAAGCACCCAATGATTGGATCTCCAACACGCCTAGAGCAAGTTCTTGACAGTTAGTTTTAATAACTAAGAACCAAAGGAATACGAGTACGACACAAGAATGTGCTCACAATCTTGATAAGTTCTTGAACTATGAACTCTCCAACAAAGAACAAAGCTCACAATGATGAGTAAAACTCAAAAATAAGATATATATATTTGTCAAGTGAATGATTTGAAAAGTACATATATAGGCTTGAAAAAACCAACTCAAAAGACACTTATTTATTTTAGTGGATTAAAGAAGTGACTTTAATCCATGAATCTAGACATTTTGTCATTATTTGGTAGATAATTCTAGAACATTTAAGCTAAAAACATATTAGGGCTCTCTAAGTTTTTATTGGACACAAATAAACTTCTAATGGACTCCAAAATACATGCATTCTACCACTTGGGCTTAATACTAGCCCATAGTATTACAAAGACTCAAGAAAATACTACTTTTAGGCTTTTATGCTTCCATATTTCATCACTTAGGATCCAAAGCTTCAAGTCTAGTAACATTCTTCATCACTTGCGGTTGAGCATCGTCTTTGCATTCAGTCACTTAGATATCAGCAACTAATTTCATAAAAACTTCTTTGATCTTCTTGGCTTGTCCTCTTGTCATTGGGCCTTCACGTATCTCCATGACATCTTTGGATTGGCTTGATGATCGATCCTCCATTAGAATGACATGAAAAAACTAAGTTATTAACTTTTAAACAAGCCTAAATTTATATTTACATGGAACCGTTAACATATGAAGGCGACCCTAGTCTCGGGTTCAATGTCTTAAACTCACACAAAACAAACTAGTTTCTAAGGTTACTAATTTACGAAACCTACTACTAGTAATGCATACCCTTAAACTCAAACTTGTTCTTTTCTATTTCATACATAGACTTATGCACACACACATATCATACAAGTCTCGGAGTCTTAGAGAACAACGCCAAGGGGCGAGAGGGACAAGGTCTAGGGGAGAGGGAAACACATCAAGGCCGTAGCCAAGACCAATATACCACCTTCACCAGGTCTTTATACATACAAACACACACTATATACGTGTTGCTGCTTATCTTTATAAACCTAAAACACACACACACACACACTCACAAACTACCCACAACTTAGACTTGCATACATACACATATTATGTACACCTTAACTTGGCCTTAAAAATTCACCATTCAAACATAATCTATGAGTGACACAAGTCTCACACACCACATCAAGATTTACATGTAGAAGGGAGAAGGATCAATGGCATTTTCAAGTGATTAGAAGTGAAGCACACAAAGCCATACGAATGCCAAGGTCGAAAGCCAAGACCTTCTTGACCACCCGAGTTTATAAGAGTCAGGGTACACACACTCATCCAAATACCCAGTCTTAAAGACTATGCCAAACTAAAATTCGAAATTCTTTTATGCTTTTGCTACAAAACCATAGTCAAACACTTGATGAAACCATGCATACATTTGAATTGATGTTTTATGCTTGTTTTGTGGTGTTTGAATGCCAACTTGAAGTTCATGAAACTTCCTTGAACTGTATGCTCATTCACACACACATTTAAATGATTTAAGGCTGAATTTGAATTGTTGTTGTAACTTGTTGATTGTTGTCAAGACAATCAATTCCAACTTGTATCTTTGAATTTCTTCAAGTATTGATGAAGAATTTATAGAGAGAAGTGAATAATTTAGAGTGAGAAGCTTAGAATTGGTTATGCATGAGAATGGAAATAAGCATATGTGTTTTTTAATGACTAATCAACCAAAATGACACATGTTTTATGGTGTTTCCATTGGGCTAAGTGCGTGATGTTCAAAAGGAATGGATTTATGAGCTTTACTATGGCTTTTTCCTGTTCTGAGCTTCTTGGATATTTTTTCTAACCAGTTGAATTTTCTCACGTGTCAACTGTAGAAGTGCAAGACCAGCAATCAGTATTTCACTGTCTCACGCCAACAGTGGGAGTTCAACATTTACGTCTGTAGAGAGCATTAAATGAAGCCATCTTGATTGTAGAATGATAGCTGCAACTGCACGAGAATTACACAATGGAAGTGGTCATCCCAGTTACCACCTAAGTTATGTACGCAAACACGAAGCAAATCTTCAAGAGTAAGGATAGTGCGCTCACTTTGGCCGGCTGCATTTGGATGATAAGCAATACTTCATAGAGATCTGGGTACTCATTCTGTCTTCCTCCATTGCTTTCCAAAAGTTCAAAGTAAAACGACTATCACGATCAGATACAATAGACTTTGGCACACCGTGTCTTGTAACAATGTCTGTGATGTAGAGTTGTGCCAATCTATCTAGAGAGTATCTTTGTTTCATCGAAAAATAGTGCAGATTTCGTTACACCAATCCACGACAACCCAGATGGAGTTGTGTTATCTTTTGGTCTTTATCAGCTTTGTCACAAAATTCCATGGTTATATGCTCCCACTTCCACAGTAATAGAGAGTGATTGCCTATTTCCATAAGGATTCTGATGTTCTACCTTAACCATTTGACAGATTCTTCATTCCTGGCCACCAGTAGTCCACTTTAAGATCATAATACATTTTTGAGCTTCGAGGATGAACAGAGAACTAGGACTTTTGGGCTTCAGTTAGAAGCGTGTTTTGAACAAAGCCATATTTTGGAATCCATATTCATTTTCCATTGTGACATTTAAGTCCTATATGATTCAGACTCTAGAATCGATGTTGCCCTTTCAGATTTTCAGAATGATAGTTCTCTTCCTCTAATGCTTCAGACTAAGAAGAACGAATATCATTTGTTAGCATAAAAGAGAATACAATAGGTGTCAGGGCATATCAACATTGTTCTATAAAGACTTTCTACTTAAAGCATCCGCGACCACATTAGCTTATCTTGGATGATTCTTGCATTCATAGTCTTTGATTAGTTCCAAAGACTATCTCTACCTCATATTAAGATCCTTCTGAATAAACAGATACTTATCACTTCTATGGTCAGTGTAGAGCTGACACTTAGTCCTTATACAGATAGTGACGCTAGATTTTCAATTCAAAAGTGACTACAGCTAACTTAAGATCGTGAGTTAGTGCACTCTTTGCATAGTCTTTCAATTGCCTTGAAGCATAGACAATGACTACCCCTTTGCATGAGTACACATCCTAAACAAGTACCAGAACCATCACTACATACTATAAAGTCATCACTGCCTTTTGTAAGGCTAAGATTTGGCGGTTGGATTAATTTCTGCTTCAGAAAGGTAAATGCTTCTTGTTGCTTATCTTAACATTATAAGTGGTACAACAATCTTTGAGAAGTCCTATTTGAAGAAGCTGTAGTAATTAACCAATCCAAGGAACTTCTCATCTTATAAGCATCACGAGGAATTTCCCATTTTTGGACAGCTTCGACTTTCGCTGGATCCATAGATATTCTTTAGAGAGATATCACATGACCAAGGAATTGGCTCAATGAAGATAATAAAGTAAAATATCATGTTTTACAGAAACTATGAATCCTTTCACTCAAGACAATGTATGTTTACCTGACTGGCCCAAAATTCATGTTTAGAGAATTTGTCATAGAGTCTTTCTTTTCACAGTAACTCTAGCAATTCTCATAGATGAACAGAATGATCAACTTCTGTCTTGGAATATATTAGAATGTCGTCAATGAATACTAATGGAACTCCAATAATCAACAAAATAAAGATAAGAGGAGACGAATTAAAGATTGACGATGGAGTTTTGACAAAAGAGCCACTTGAAGAAATGCATGGACCAATGCCACGTTCGAGAAAAAAGAAGATGCAAGAAAGTTTTAATCAAATAATTGCCTCGGCCCATGCCAAAGAATTATTGAAGACCCAAGGCTACAAGCCCAAGTTAATAAACCATCTTAGTGTTATTGGGCTTGCTTTATAAAATGTGGATTTTGTGTCTCATGGCCCATTTTGATAAATTGTCTAGCTTTTTATAGAATCTTCTAGATTAAGCTAGTAAAAAGATTAAGGGTTTTTTTAATTAATTTAGGATGAATGAAAAGTGTTTATGTAATAAGTATGGTAGTTTCAAAGGTCATCTTTTCCCTGTAAAGAGGTGATCTTTCAAGGTTGTAATCAACACATTTTCAAATCGTAATCATATTGTGAGGTTTTTCCTTTCACTTGTAGTTCTCGTGATTGAACTAATTTGGGTCTTGCAAGACTAATTGTGCTTCCAATTCTCACTTGGCTACAACTAAGGGGGCGTTTCGTTCACAGAATCTGATGGAATTGGAATCAAAATTCCATTCCAAGGATTTTAACAGTTTTAAAACCAAACCCTAGACTTCATCTTCACCGGCCTCCATTTATATTCCGACAGATTCCATTCCTTCCAGAATTCCATTCCTTAATAGATTCCGTTCTAAGAATAAACATTCTGCGAACCACACGCCGCCTAAGTATTCTTCCCCTTAGTTGTAGTGTTTCGTATAACTTCGATTACTTGCTTCCGTTGTAATTCAAAGGTGTTGGATTCATATATCCAATATTGTTGAATTCATACTAGTAAGGGGTTGGGTTCTTGGAAGAAATATCATCAAGGACGTCCGATAAAATTGTGAACTCTTCTACGAAGAATTCATATCAAATACTGTAACTGATATGTCCAACATTGGTGCATTATTAGTACCGAACGACATCACCAGCAATTCGTAATGACCGTAAACTGTCTGAAAACCAATACGAAATGTCGACCCGCAAGTTAAATGTAACTTGGAACCTTTGTTTAAGATAGAATAGGCATCAAAGCACCCAATGATTGGATCTCCAACATGCCTAGAGCAAACGAATACGAGAACGTTATAAGAATGTGCTTACAGTCTTGAAAAGTTCTTGAACAACTCTCCAACAAAAAACAAAGATGCAAGCCCATGGAAGCTTCTAACCTTGGACACCGTTGTTGGAGTTGGCGATTCTTTGATTGCCTTTACCTTTTCGTCATTCACCTCAATTCCCTTGCCACTTACAACAAACCAAGAAGAGCAACCTTATCCATGCAAAATGTACACTTCTTTAAGTTAGCAAATAATGTTTCTTTTCTCAAAGTTTCCAAAACAAGACGCAAATGTTCCAAGTGAACTTCAACATTCATGCTATATAAATCAGGATACCATCAATAGACCACGACAAACATATTAATGTACTCTCGTAAAACATGATTCATTAACCTCATGAATGTACTCAGAACATTAGTTAGTCCAAAGGGCATAACTAATTACTCGAACAAACCAAACTTTCTTTTAAAAGTTGTTTTCCATTCATCATCTTCGTTAATTCGAATACGATGATAGCCTTTTTTCAGATCAGTTTCTTAGAAGATCTTAGCACCATGCAACTCATCCAACATATCACTCATTCTCCATTCACCTAACTTCTTGGGTACCACAATGACCGGTATAGCACATGGACTCATGGATTCTCGAATTCTCCACTTGCCTTTGGATTTCTCGTGTCTCCTTGGGATTAGCTCTATAGGCTGGACGGTTTGGTAGACAACCCCTAGAATGAAATCAATGTGATGCTCGATCCCTTGTAAACGTGGTAAACCACTTGGTTCTTGATGAAGGATCATCATGCCATTCCAAAGATGGCATGGAAATATGTTAAGGCCCAATGACAAGAGGACCGGCCAATAAGATCAAAGAAGTTTTTATGAGCTTAGTTACGGATATCCAAGAGACTGAATGCAAAGACGATGCTCAACCGCAAATGATGAAGCATGTTACTAGACTTGAATCTTTGGATCCTAAGTGATGAAATATGGAAGCATAAAAGTCAAAAAGTAGCATTTTCTTGAGTCTTTGTAATACTATGGGCTAGTACTAGTCCCAAGTGGTAGAATGAAATATTTTGAAGTCCATTAGTTTGAGTCAAATATTGGCCAAGAAATGCCTAATCCATTTTTTTAGCTTAGAAGTTCTAGAATTATCCACCAAATGATGACAAAAGGTCTAGGTTTATGGATAAAAGTCCATTTTTTTAATCCATTGAATTTAATAAGTGTCTTTCTAGTTGGTTTTTTCAAGCCTATAAATAGATATGTACTTTCAAATATTTTACATGAGAAATATATATATATCTTCTTTTTTAGTTTTACTCATCTTTGTGGGTTTTCTTGTTTGTTGGAGAGTTCAAAGTTCAAAAACTTATCAAGATTGTGAGCACATTCTTGTGGTGTTCTCGTATTTCTTTAGTTCTCGTATTTCTTTAGTTCTTAGTTCTTAAGCACTATATTGTAATTGCATTGCTCAGGACCGCTGTGAGTGACAGATTGCATTACTTACTTGCATATGTTTCGTTACTTCTTGGTGATTGTTATTGACTTGTATGGAAACATCTGGTGCTGCTTGTTCCTTGATTACTTAATTGTATGTTAGGAACGTATGATAGACACTGCTGAAACTGGACAATTGCTAATGCATGTTCCTTGATTACTTTATTGTATGTTAGGAACTTACTTTTGACATTGCTGAAATTGGATATCTGATATGTCTTGGACTGCATGCTCACTTTTACATTCTATATAATTACTTAGCATACTTGCTGCTTACTTGTTTGTTGGTACATTTGCATCTGCATACTGCATTAACTGCTCTGACCGAATGCAAGATCTCCATTCACAGGAGGGAATTCTGTAGATTCCTTTCCTATCTGACCCGTTTCCATACACTTCCCATAGGGCTTCGGCCTTACACATGGGAATACATATTGGACTAATCCCCCAAATCTTTTGCCGCCTCTGACGTGTTGACTTGCCGACACGAGCTGATAGTATGTTATATATGTGGTGTAACTAATGGAACTTTGTTAACTCACTAAGCAGTGGTAGCTTACTCTGTCATGACAATTTTCTTTTCAGGAATAAGGGCAAAAATAAAGCAGGTAGTTCGTCCCAGGCTAAGTGAACCTGGATTCTTGATGATGGTAGACTTTTGGACTAGTTGTTGATGCCTATTTTTTACAAGGATATTTGCGGTCTCAGATAGCTTGTTCAATCTTCCACACTCTGATTTAAGATTCTAGAAGCTAGAATAGACCACCATTGTATCTTTACGTATTTCGTACCTTAAAGTATTGTAAAGTAACTTGAATCAGGCATTTGGACCTGTGGTATCAAACACTTGTAATATTTAATTATTACTTAATGCATTTCCAACTTTTAACTTAATGACGTGTATGTTTGTGGTAACTTGGGTGTTACAAAGTTGGTATCAGAGCAGCGGTTTAATCATCAGATTGGCCACCCGATACTTTAACTCTGGAATGATATGGACTATGTGACTCTAAATTCCCGAACAAGTCACCGAAGCCTAGGGTAACCTAATTAGTAAAGGACTACCCACACTGCTTGAGCTAAGATAGGCAATTGATCAATATTAGGCAGGGGAACGGGAAATGACTGACTGCTTGATACTGACTTGACTGGTGCCTACTTGATTACTTGCTCACATGATAATGTAATTATTATGTGATTACTTGATGATGGCACCATGCTATGTATATGTGCTTATCTGAACTGAGCCAGGAAATAATGTTTATTTCCTTTATACTTTCAGCCAATGGATGATAAGAACACTATTGTTTTACCTGTACCTCGAGACATAAAAACTGCTAGCTCTTATTTTGTGTCTGTAAATAGAGTCTATCGTTCTTGTAAACTTGTAATCGGTAACTATGCCTTTGACGTCGATCTAATATAGATGCGGATTAGAGAGTTCGACGTCATTATAGGAATGGATTTGCTCATGATGAGCAATGCTGAAATCCTTTGCGCTAAAAGGATGATTAGAATTAGAAACCCCGAAGGAAATGAACTCTATGTCTATGGTGACAGAAAGTCTTGAGACTTAGGTCTCATCTCTATGTGAAAGCCCAAAGATGTCTAGCAAAAGGTTGTTCCGCTTACTTAGCATATGCCATTGATGCTAAGGAGATCAAAAAGACCGTGTCTAACGTACCAGTGGTTCGGGAATTCCCTGATGTATTCCCGGATGACATCTCTGGACTGCCACCGGATCGACAAATCGAATTCCACATCGATCTCTGGTGTAGCTCCAATTGCAAAAGCTCCTTTCCGACTTGCTCCCAACGAGATGAAGGAGATGATGAGTCATTTACAGGAATTACTGGAAAAAGGGTTCGTCCGTTCGAGTACTTCTCCTTGGGGTGCTCCGGTTCTCTTCGTCAAGAAGGATGGCACCTTTCGCATGTGCATCGACTACCGAGAGCTGAATAAAGTGACTATGAGGAATAAATATCGACTGCCCCGAATTGACGACTTGTTTGACCAACTGCAAGGAGCCAGCTATTTCTCGAAGGTTAATCTTCGATCAGGGTATAATCATGATGAGCCAATGCGAAGCATTTACGAGAATTGCGAAGCATTTACGAGAACTGCTATGCAAAGAGCGACTCTACACAAAGACTGACCATGCGAAGCATTTACGAGAATTGCTATGCAAATAGCGACTCTACGCAAAGTCCTTAAAATGTGAATTCTGGTTACGCTAGGTAATATCTGATTTCTTGTTGTCATTTATATACATGTACAATAGCTAAAACTTGTTGTACCGCTTCTAAACCACTGTGTTTAGGTACAATTCTTGGGACATGTTGTCTTAGGCGATTGAATTGGTTGATGCAGTCCAGAATGGGAAGCACCAAAAACGTATCTGAAATCCGAAGCTTCTTGGGATTAGCAGGTTATTACCGGAGGTTCATCTGTGAATTCTCCAAGATTGCGGTACCTTTAAATAGCCTGACAAAGAAAGACGTAAAGTTTGACTGGAACGAATCCCAAGAACAAGCCTTTGAGACTCTGAAACGCAAAATGATTGAAGCACCATACTGGTCTTACTAGATGGTAATGACGAGTTTGTTGTCTACAATGATGCTTCAAATATGGGACTAGGCTGTGTGTTGATGCAACGGGATAAAGTTATCGCCTACGCATCAAGGCAGCTAAAGACTCATGAAAAGAATTATCCGACGCACGACTTAGAACTGGCAGCCGTGACCTTCGCATTGAAGATCTGGCGGCATTATCTGTAAGGCACCCGATGCAAATTATACACAGAGCACAAATGTCTGAAGTATATATTTGACAAGAAAGAACTGAATATGCGACAAAGACGATCAATGGAATTGATTAAAGACTATGACTGCGAGATCCTCCATCATCCAGGAAAAGAAAATGTAGTAGCAGACGCCTTGAGCCATAAATCCGAACATAATTATTACAGCCGATGTTATGCCTTGACTCCTGTTGTCTTGGAATCCGCACTGACAGACCTGATACTTGATGCCCAAACCGAAGCTATTCGGGATGAGAATCTAAAATTTGAACGCCCTTATGTGACAAAACTGACTCCTGACAACCATGGACTTAGACGGTTTATGCATAGGATATGGGTTCCAAGAACAGGAGGTGTCTGTGACCAAATTCGGTCGGAGGCTCACTTGTCGAAAGTTTCTATACATCCTAGTTCTACTAAGATGTATCAAGACCTGGAATCGTAATATTGGTGGTCTGGGATGAAAAAGAATGTTGGGCGATATTTCGATAATTGCATGACTTGTTTGCAAGTCAAATCTTAGCACCAGAAACCTTATGGGGAACTACAACCATTGCCAATCTCGAAATGGAAGTGGGACCACTTAACCATGGACTTCGTGACAAAGCTGCCTAGGACTAAACGAAACCACGACTCTATATGGGTAATAGTGGATCGACTCACCAAGTCGGCACACTTCCTCCCCATTCGTGAAGACACACACCTCGACAAACTGGCTGAACTATATGTGAAACAAATTGTGACTAGACATGATGTTCCTTTGTCTATCGAATTTTGACCGTGACAACATGTTTACCTCTCACTTTTGGAGGGCCTTTCTAAGTGAACTGGGTAGTGGGTACTGAACTTAAGATGAGCACCACTTATCACCCAGAGTCTGACGTGCAAAGTGAGAGAACTATCTTGTCTTTAGAAGATATGCTACGTGCTTGTGTGATTGATCATGGTGGAAACTGGGATAATCACCTTCCATTCGTGGAGTTTGCATATAACAATAGTTATCACTCGACTATTGGCATGCCTCCATATTAGTTTTTGTACGGACGTAGATGCCGGACTCCAACTTGTTGGAGGGAAACCGGTGAACGTCCAATAGCTGGACCAACGATTCTGCAAGAGGCCCACGACCAGTTACAGTTGATTCGACAACGGATACAGACCTCTCAAGACAGACAAAAGAAATATCACGACCGAAGGCGCAAGGCAATGGCGTTTGAGGTTGGTGATAAGGTAATGCTGAAAGTCTCGCCAAGGAAAGGTGTAGTAAGGTTCGGCAAACGGGGGAAGTTAAGCCTTCGGTTTGTTGGTCCCTTTGAAATACTTGATCGTGTAAGATTGCAAGCCTACAGATTAAGACTGCGTGCCGAAATGTCGAGGATTCATGACGTGTTTCACGTTAGTAATCTTCGAAAGTGCTTGATTGACGCTGAAGCTGTGATCCCTTGGAAAGACGTGCAAATTGATGAATAGCTGCGATATGAAGAAGAGCCTGAATGCATAGTGGATCGAAAGACTACGAAGCTGCGCCACAAGGAAATTCCAATGGTGCTAATCCTGTGGAATACCACAAGGGATCTGCACAAACTTGGGAACGAGAGGACGAGATTAGGCAAAAGTATCCAAAGTTGTTCATGTTTTAGACAATTCCGAGGACGGAATCAGTTCAACGGGGGAAGTTTGTAACAGCCTGAAATTTATAAAATATAAATTATAGCAACAAACTTTGCATATTAAGAAATTTTGCCTAATTGTGTGAAATTATGAGAAGTTATGGGAAATATGTGCCTTATATGTAATTAATTATAATAAGTTATAATTAATTAAGGAAACTTGCTTAAATTAGCTAAACAATTAAAATTAGCTAATTCAAAGATTAAAGACTTGAGAATAATAAAAATAGAATAAAAATAATTAAATTAGTCTAAAAAGACAAGTACTAGCAAAACGAAATACCTCCTTGCTATTTCTTGCATTTAAAATGCAAAATAAGGACAAACAAGGGTAAATAAAGCATTTCATTAATGGTAAATCAGTCATTTACTAAAGGGAAATATGCGTAAAAACCCTAAAGTTGGACCATTTTTGTGATTAAAACCTCTAACCATTTTTTGTTGCACAAAAAACCTCTAACCGGTAAAACCTTTTGAAATTAGGACGTTACCTGTTATAATAGGTTGATATGCTTACATGGCACACACGTGGCATCCACATTACAAACCCAACTTACGTGACACTACATGTATAATTCTTAAACTGAATTTTTGCATAAAAAACCCTGAATTGGTGACTTTTTCGATTAAACCCCTTAACTATTTTTTTCTCACCTCAAACCAACAATCATATTTATATTTTCTCTTCTCTTCAACCTCCAGCAACTCTAATTACTCTATCCCCTCTTTATGTTAAGTGTTGTTTATTTTATATATGTATGCCCGATTAACATTTATCGTTTAATCTTGAACTTTAACTACAATTGTGCCGATGAAATCGATTTCATTTTCTGTTCACGAGTTGCATTTTTAGATTCAGCTTTATGTTCAATTTCGTTTATTTATGTTCCATTTTAGCTTCTGAATGCCAGAGCAGTGAGATTCGCTAGAGCCTAGAGGATGGAGGTTTCATTGGGAAACGAATTCTTTGTTTAATAAATAATTTTAATAAAAATCCATGTCATCAAAATGCAATCAGTAAAGACTCAATTTTAGTTAACATTGTTGGTTGGAGGTTTTTAATCAAATGAAAAATGATTTGGGGTTTTAATTGAAAAAACTAAACAAGTTGGGGGGTTTTTTACATAAAAATCTATTTAAAAATTGTACACGTCATCAAGTTGCAACTGGCTAAACTGGTTGCAAGTCAGATTTTTTGAAAAAAAACCCAAATTTACAAAGTTTTAGCCGGTTGGAGGTTTTTTGTGCAATGAAAAATGGTTGGTGGGTTTTAATCGCAAAAATGATCCGACTTAGAGGTTTTTTGCGCAATTTCCCCTTTACTAAATAAAGGCTGAATTTCGGATTAATTAAGGGGGTAAATGCTGAAAGTTATTCATTCTTAGCATTCTCCCAAAATCAGATTTCAAAGATTCAGAGCCTCTCTCTCTCTCTCTAAAAACTCTCTCAAGATCCAACTTCTCTCTAAGATTTCTCCTAATCTACTTGGCCAAATCTTGAGTTCTTTATGTCATTGGAAAGATCTTAAGGAGTACTACAATATTCTGCAATTGCATGTTGAGTTTGGTTCGGATCTGAGGTAAGAACACCCATAAACTCTTTATATTTTCAGAAATTTGTTGAAATGGGGAAATCTGATTCTGAAATCGTTTGTGGACTGTTTTGCACGAGTTTAGGACTCAATTCTTGCTTGGAAATCATTTGCAAATAACCACCAAGTGTTCTAATACCTGCACCAAGGTTAGTTTGATGTTTTTCCTAATTTTCTTCTCGGTTTAAAGCCCAAAAACGTAGCTTTATGGCTGCTGTGCTGTCGAACGAAAAACCAAAAGAAAAAGGGGCTGTTCGGTTGTTTAAATGAACTGAAATGCATTCGAAATGGACATAATCTGATCTTAGACATGTCAATTAATGTTTTTGTGAGTTTTGACCCGTCAACTAATGCTTAAAGGCTGAAAATTGGACCGGAAGATTGCAGACAGCAGCAGCCCTCGGCTAAGCTGCTGTCCGAGACTTAAAAAGGGTGAAAAACCCGATTGGTAGTTGCTATGTGGCTTAGAATTGACCCAAATTTGCTTGGCTGTGTATTGTGTGTGAAATGGATTTGTTTTGGGACCAAATTAATGCAATTATCAGTTTTTAAAAGTTTAGAAATGGTCCTTAATACTCTCGGTTTAGGACAGCCTTTTAAGGCTTTTAAATAAGAATTTTTACACTTAATTGTTGTTAATCTGATTGATAAATGGTTGGATAAGTAAAAGGGACTTGTGTGCATGTTTTGTTATGTCATTTTGAACCTTCAAAAAGACTAGGACAGAAAGAATAAAAACGAGGCATGAACAAGTCCGTGAGGTATGTATAAGTTCATGAGGTATGATTGGAACTTACAAATGACCAAAACATGAATTTGATGTATTTTGACTTGATAAACTCGAATATATGTAATTGACCTGTTGTTCCAACTATTGGGCCTAATGGACCCCATTAATACTCTTTAATAGCCTAAAAATGCACCACTTGATCCATTGACTTTGGGACTTAACTTTAACTTGTTTTACTGTTGTGAACCCTTAGAAACTGAAATGACTTGCATGGCCATGCTGTAATTGAAAATGACCTTGAATGGACCGTAATTGGGCTTGATTAGCCTATAAAAGGACAACCGTGACTTAACAACCTAGTTATGACGTGAAACTTAATATGTGCACGAAGGACACCAAATGACTCATGTTTAGTCTTGGTTGTCCCTAAGTATCCTGCCTTGGTTAAGAGTTGGCCTAGAATGGCCTATTCGGCCTAGATAACTGGCCAAAGGTTTAGGCCATCGCCCAAAAATCTTAAACTACTTGATCTGAGACTTTAGATACGGACTTCTAGGACTAAAATATGCCTTTGACCTGAATTTGACATGATATGCCTTGCTAGAATCTGAAATGGCCTTAATTGCCCTAGTTAAGGCCTAGAACTGAGGCCGTGACTAGGCTAACTGGGCCAAACAATTAGGAACAGGTGGTCATCACTTGAAAACACACTTGTATCCTAAAAATAACCTATTTGACCAGCTTATGACCGGTTATGCTTATGTGTGATGCGTTTCTACCTTGCTTTCCCTATGTTTGGCCTTAAAACAAGGCCATACCTAGGTTAAGACCTATGGAACCATAGGAATCTGCTAGGGACTCAAGGTTATACCTTGGCAATGACCTAGAGAAGTTCTTATAGACTTATTGGATAGATGATAAGGATAGGCTCACTCTGGGACATTAGGAACTACCACAGACTCGGCAACGAAACAATAAATTAACCTAATTAATACAATTAGGATTATATAGATCATGTGTATGAAATTGTTTTTGATATGCTAGAACTGGAACTGATCTGCAGGAATTGATCAGTCTGACAGAGTAATACGGACAGCTTAACTTGCTTAAGCACTGTATTGTAATTGCATTGCTCGGGACCGCTGTTAGTGACAGATTGCATTAGTTACTTGCATATGTTTCGGTACTTCTTGGTGATTGTTACATACTTGTATGGAAACAACTGCTGCTGCATGTTCCTTGTTACTTTATTGTATGTTAGGAACTTACTTTTGACATTGCTGAAACTGGATATCTGATATGCCTTGGACTGCATGCTCACTTTACATTCTATGTAATTACATAACATGCTTGCTGCTTACTTGTTTGTTGGTACATTTGCATCTCCATACTGCATTAAGTGCTCTGACTAAATGCGAGATCTCCATTCAAATGAGGGAATTCTGCAGATTCCTTTCCTATCTGACCCGTTTCCATACACTTCCCGTAGGGCTTCGGCCTTACACATGGGAATACAGATTGGGCTGATCCCCCAAATCTTTTGCCGTCTCTGACATGTTGACTTGCCGACATGAGCTGATAGTATGTTATATATGTGTGGTAACTAATCGAACTCTGTTAACTCACTAAGCAGTGGTAGCTTACTCTGTCATGACAATTCTCTTTTCAGGAAAAGCTGATAAGGGCAAGAATAAAGCAGCTAGTTCGTCCCAGGCTAAGTGAACCTGGATTCTTGATGATAACAGACTTTTGGACTAGTTGTTGATACCTATTTTTGACAAGGATATTTGCGGTCTCGGGTAGCTTGTTCAATCTTCCACACTCTGATTGAATATTCTAGAAGCTAGAATAGACCACCATTGTATCTTTACATATTTCGTACATAAAGTATCGTAAAGTAACTTGAATCAGGCATTTGGACCTGTGGTATCAAACACTTGTAATATTTAATTATTACTTAATGCATTGCCAACTTGTAACTTAATGACGTGTACTGTTTGTGGTAACTTGGGTGTTACAACAAACCACTCTCAAGATGGGGGGAATGATGAGAACACATCCAATGATCAAGATGATGAAGATCCATTAAGGTGGAAGATCGGGCCTATCACAAGGTTTAAATCCAAGATGTTCCGAGATGCTACCAATGGACTGATTAAATCTTGCAGGAATAATGCTCTCATGTCTTCGCAAAATAACCAAGCAAGCTTCCTAATTTTGCTACAAGTTGAAGCCCATGATTAGCCTTGTTTTCATAACCCAAGTTATGTTTATTTACCCAAACATAACCCATGGATAAAGAATTTCGACTAGCCCCACACTTAGCCCATGTTTTGACCATAACTCACTCATTTCAAGCCCGATTTGAGTCAAATAAACGCCCAATGAAAGCTATGCCTTTCTCCTTTCTTTTCAAGAAGAATAAAGCCCAATAAAGGCTCATTTGTCACATCCAAAATTCTGCCCAAAAGAGTGTCCATGTTCAATGTACTTCTCAAGATTAATTTCAAGGCAATTTGAAAGCCTTCTCTTCAATTCAAGGCAATTTGAAGGTCATTGCCATTTACTTGGAGGATATTAAGGGTTTTGCAAGATACAATGAACCAAGACACATTTTAGAACATTCAAGTAGTGAAATGTCATGAAGGCCCTTTTGATAAGTAGTTATTCTTATTTGATCGCTTATCGTGATAGTTTTTGTTACTTATCTAGATGGTTGGTTTTCCTTATATTTTCGTCTATAAATAGTGGCCAAAGTTTACATTTGTAATAATCCTTCATTTGAGTAATATTGTGAGTTTTTAACTCTTTTTGTTCCTTACGAACTTTTAGAACTTATCAAGTGTTCTAGCTTGTGGCGTTCAAAATTTATCGATCAACTTGGTAGGGTTGGTTGTAGTGTTTTCTTATACAAATGTTCTTGCCTCTTTCTAGGCAACGGGTCATGGTTTCACTATCTATACCAAGGTTCTTGCCTCGTTTATAGGCAACGGGTCGCGGTTCAATCTATAACATCCAATATAACGATCGGGCAACTTCTGATCAATCTCATATTCATCGGGTGAGATCACATCAGGATCTAAAAGAAGGAGGCCTAGAAGAAACCATGGGGCTAATAGAGGGCTCAACAACATTAAGATGAAAATTCCACAATTTCAAGAAAAAAGTGATCCAGAAGCGTATTTGGACTGAGAAAAAAAGGTCGAGCTGATTTTTGAATGTAATAACTATCGCGAGGATCAAAAGGTGAAAAGTCCCAGCAATTGATTTCCCAGATTACGCTATAGTATGGTGGGATCAATTAGTCACCAACCGAAGAAGAAATGGAGAAAGACTTATTTCGACATGGGTTGAAATGAAGGCGGTTATGCGTAAAATGTTTTTTTCCCTCTCACTATTTTCGAGACTTGTATCGCAAATTAAAATCTTAGAATCAGGGAGCAAAGTCTGTGGAGGATTCTTGAGTGGCTTGAATCAAGATATTTTAATGTCTTTGAGTTGCAATATTGTTTAGACCTTGAAGAGATGGTTCATACGTCCATGAAAGTTAAAAGACAATTGAGGAGAAGAAATAGTTTTTCTAAAGGAAGTACATTTAACTCTCAATATTCTCATAAGCCAAAAGGTGAGACATCTAAAGGTACCTTTTTTGCACCTTTAAGGAACCAAGATGATGCCACAGAAGGTCGGGAAATGGGAAAAGGCAAAGGTATCGTTTCTACTCCTATACGAACTCGTGATATTAAATGTCATAGTTGTCTAGGTGTGGGGCACATTGCTTCACAATGCCCAAACAAAAAAGTTATGATTCTTCATGCATGTCGTGAAATAGTAGAGTCTGAAAATGAAAAGGAGGATGTTTCGGATGATGAAGAGGGCTTGGAGCAAACCGAGGCAGAAAGCGGAGAGCTCTTGGTGGTAAAGAAAGTTTTAAACATACAAGCGAAGGTGGAAAACACACAACAACGAGAAAATATCTTCGATATGCGATGTTTGGTGCAAGGTAAAGTGTGTAGCCTCATTATTGATGGTGGGAGTTGTACCAATGTTGTGAGTAACGAGGTAATTGAGAAGTAGAATTTGCGCACGTTGAAGCATCCACACCCATACAAGCTTCAATGGTTGAATGAACGTGGCGAAGTGAAAGTGACTAAACAGGCCTTGATCACATTTTCCATCGGTAAGTACAAAGACGAAGTGATGTCTGTAACATCCGGCCCTAAACCAGGTTAGCAACAAAACCCTAATCTACATTTAATAGTCAATTATAGCCTAATCAATGGTCATTAGAAATTAAGCAAGTGATTAACAAGGCTTATTAGAAAATTCAACTCAATTTGAATCAAATTCATCGGTGCGATGAATCGGGAAATCAATTAATCCGATCAATTTACGATATGAGGGATTAATTCAACTAAGTACATAATTAAATCATGATTAGTGACACTATTCATACACTAATACAATTACTTAACCTTAATTATGCAAGACTAAAACAAGTCATTAAAACAATGCATCCAAAAGTATTTATGAATTTACAAGAAAAGGGAAATACAAGAATACATTTCTAAATATTTTTATACAAAAAAAAATGAAAATACCTCAAAAATACATCATATAGGCCGGCCACATACAAGGACAAAAGGACCAAAAGTTTGTATTTTTTTACTCAACATTTCAACATCAAATCCTCCTCTTTCCTTTCATCCAAGATTTTACAACTCCTTTCATCATTTCACCACCTTTTTCTCCTCTATAAATAGAACCACAACTTCACCTCATTTCTCACACCTTGCAAAGCAAAAATCCCCTTCTTTTCTTCCTCTCAAAACCGGCCAAAGAAGTGCCCAAGAACACCAACACTTGCAACTTTGTGTTCTTTTAATATTTCAAGAGTTTTGGTGAAAAGTCTTGCAAGGATTTCAACTTCTACTCATTTGCATTCCTATAATACATCAAAGTAAGTAAATACTAGCTTATATCATCTTATATTTATGTTTATATAAGTCTTGCATAATATATATAATCACCTACAACAACAAGTTTCATAAAAACTCAAGTTTATAAGTTTCTAGTTGTTATTTTTAAGTTGTTTCTTTAAATATGTTTATGAACATGTAAACACATTATAAAAGTGTTAATATTATGAAAACATATGATATATATGTGTTTTTATAAGTATTATGGCTTTTATACAAGTAGTCTTTGAATAAACAACAAGAATCATAAGTTGTTGTAAGTTTATAAACTACGGATTTTCGGCAGAAAACTTATATCGACTTTGAAAAATCATAACTAATTCATAACTCAACGAAATGAGTTGATTCTTGTCTCAAAAGTTAGATCTATGTCTTAACTATAGATCTGTAATTTTTCATAATTTAGTTTGGAGTTTAAGACCTCCAGAAATCATTTGGGAAAACGAAAGTTTGACAGCTCAAAAATGGCCAACATAGCGTTTTTAACGAGCTTTTTCACCAACCTAAACAACTCGAAAAATGGTCATTCTTGATTCTAAAAATCCTTTGTATATAGTAGTTTAGTGTCCTAGAAAACCAAAGTCTAAAACATTTTGGAGCTTGGTTAAAAACAGCCTCAAAGTAGGCCGAAAAACCTCCGAAAAAGCTGGAAAATTATATATATATAAACTTGACGTTTTAAGCGCATCTTATTTATAAACTTGTAATGTTGGGTGATTTAAGACATAAAAATCTATAAACATTCATACTATCATATATTAGTGATATTAAGTCCTTATTATCATTTAGGACTCGGTTAAACACCTCCGGTTTCATCACCCATCAAACAACGCACTTTTGCATTTTTGCGCGTCGTTTTGCCATCACAAGTTCGGTGAGTCTTCATAGCCCCTATTTTCACTATCTATTGGGGTGGAAATACATGCACTGTT